>CM052129.1:15677307-15778535 GCA_028454255.1 Halictus ligatus
TCTCGACTTCTTTTACCGGAAAAATTTATGTCCATTTATTCGAAATCACACAGCGATTTAATTAGAAATGGAAACTCAGCAGCGCCGATGCGTACCAGAGCCTTGTGCGGTGTGCGCTTGAGTTAGTAAGACCCTTGCTCTCTCTTTCTCCTTCCCCTCCTTCTCTCTTCCCCTCTCTGATGTCAAAGTAATCACTCATAGCTGATGGATAGGTCAATGGACGTTTGATTAATGTTGTTTCTGCTTTCTTATTGACCTACTTAGTTTTGTAAAAAATGCATGAGACCCGCACTCTACTTGATCAAAAAATAATAAAACATTAACGAACAGATAACCGCGTCGTTGTTTATGTTATCTAACAATGTAAACGTGGACATTGCGAAAGCAACTTTTGAGAAACCCAATAAAAGGGAGTGGGCAGTCCGGAAAAGTTTTCTAGAAAAATTACTATTTCATTGTTAAAAGGTTTGAAAAAATTATCTACAGTTATTAATCCTTTGAACACTTGCTTCTTTTTACTAAAAGGAATCAATGTATATCAGTCAAAACACATTTCTAACTTCCTACACGACTCTAGTCGTTCTATTGGTCCGAAACAAAAGAATTAAATAGCATTTTAATTAATATGGATGTAGTTATGGCATGAAAGAAAAGAAATAAAGTATCTCATTATTTACCGAAATGTCGGAATTTTGGATTTCCAATTTTGATTTTTTAAGCTTTCTCTTTGCATTTGACGATATAGAAAAAATATAAATGTATTGATATTTGTTGAAGTGTTTGGTTGATTTACAATAAATCTTGAGATATCCTTGCCAGCCATACACCAGAAAATAAGGTTTCAAAAAAATGCGTTTAAAGCTTCATCAATTATATGTATTTATACAGAGTTGCGTTGAAACTGCCATAACATCGTCACTCTTACGTATATAAACAAATCGTTTCGTAAACACATATTTCTAACACTAGGTCTACGGGATCCGTCAAAATGGCGGCTTCTACTATTTTTAATTTACGATTATTGAGATTGCAATTATTCCAGACATTTATTTCTTTGGGTGTATATTATTTAAAAAACGACTAATAATTTGGATAGACACATTCTTGTTAAATGTATAAAGTAATGTGAAAGACTATAAGAAAGAATATAAAGTAATGTAAAGACACGTGCGGTAAGAAAATGTAAAAACCGAAAATTCCATTTTTCAAATGTTGTAGACCAGAAGAACCCCTTAATCGATTTGGCAAATGAGCGTTTCAAATCACCGTAAAGCTCCACCAGATGAACAGCAACAGTAATTTTTTTTTGGCGACTGGACCCGAACCGATTGAAAACAAAAAAAAAGGTAGCTCATTTCCCGGCGATCGAACAGGCGGAACCGTCGAGGGGTCGAATATCGATGTAAGGGTGGGCAGGATGTTTGGAAGACGGACGCTCCAGAGAGGATTCTTCGGGGTCGTAGAGGGGCCGGCCAGCGGAGAGTGGACAATACGAGGTCCGCGTAATGGACCGATTACCCCTCCTAAGCGATCGCATTGACGAGACTTTGATTAGGGTCGAGTGGCCAGATCCGACGGGTAAGTACCGACCGGGTGCGCACCCTGATAAACCGCCGCCACATACAAAGCGGACCCGCGCCGCGTCGGCCCGAGGCATCCCTGGACGTAGAGGACCCGCGCGCCTTCGTGGTTGCCGCGGTGCACTCTTGCGGAGTCATTGCGCTTTTCTTTGCCCAGTTGAACCGCTTCGCTGCGCCGTGCCGCGCCGGCAGCAGGGTCATTTGCTAATTGCGCCAGGAATGACTGGAATGTTTCGACGTTATCGAGCTACTAGACTTCCCATACGGTTCCACGGAGCTTCATTTCGAGATTGGACAGTCACTCTTAGATTCAGAAGAGAATCGAGGGATAACATCGAGGACCTTTGAAGGTGCAAAAGTGATTCTAGTCTAGAAAATGTTTTGGACTTCTGGAAAAAGAGCATCGTAGTGTCAATGGTTCCCCTAATACCGAGAACTATGGGTCATTTGACGGGAGACGCAGGACGTTCCTCGATTGACGATGATACCACGAAGGTGAGAATAGAAGATACCTAATTATTATGTTTTAGTAGTATGCAGTTTTATGTATGTAGCGTCAACGCATTTTTAACGAGAGGTCTTGAGTAGAATGGCCGAAGGGATGTTTATTACTTGACAGATTTATGGCAGGGCTTTATAATGTTTATGGCCCGTGAAACTAAACAGTCCTGGCAGCAAGCAACGCGATAGCTGATGACCGATTTGGGTCTCACAGCTATCGATTGTCTAAGCATTGACTGTTTATTGAAGATGAGGTTGTTTAGAAAAGGCAAGCGACCCGACATCGTATTGCCAAAGACAAGGGACTCTTTGTCCTGAAGGATCTGGCCACGGAGTGGGGATGGCTATGCCTTTTAGTAAGAGGACTGTGATGAACCATACGGCACTTACCCCAGAACCTTGGAAAAGGGCAGTTCGTACCAATTTTTCTAACATGTATCTACACACTTCTAATCGAACAAATGTTTTGGACTCTTGGAAAATAGCCTGACAATGTCAGTGTTCCCCTAATACTGAGAACTATGGGCCATTTGGCAAGAGACACAGGAGGTCCCTCGATTAACGATAGTACCACGAAGATGGGAGATGAAGGTACCCAATTATTATTGTTTAGTAGCATGCAGTTTTATGTATGTACATACTTCTAGTCTAACAAATCTTTGGACTTCTGGAAAATTGCCTCGCAGTGTCAATGTTGCCCTAATATTGAGAATTATGGGTTATTTGATAACTATGGTCATTTGATCTAATTATTATTCATCGATAATAGCAGATATTACACATTCATACAACCCATAGTCGAAATTTCTGCTACAATTTGACCCAATTTTAATTCCATTTGTGTCTCGATAAAATTCTGAATGGACGAATTAATTATTATTTAACCCTCGTGCGTTCTTCAAAGTGAAAATTTACCTATTTTCTTTTTGCAAATATTGTAGAACGTTGAAGTCCATTCAATTTGTGCTGTAAGATGTATTTTTTTAAATTTCGACGTTATGAGTTATAAGATATAGTTTAATAATTTAACGATTAAAAATCTTCTTTTAGAAAATAATCTCGAACGAAATTATTGGCTCACATTACTCTAGGCGTGACTTGTTGATCCATGATAGAAATTGTTATTGCTGTTGAAAGATTTATTAAAATGTTCTTCACCATGGACTATACATTTTTAAAAAATTATGAAACAATCCCCGCTGGTTAAAATATTTTTGAGCAGCGTATGAGGATTAATGAAACTGTATTCTACTCGTCGACATTGAACGTAAGGAACACTAAAATGGAGCTAGTATGGCTGTCTTATAAAACTTACAAAATCGAATTCATTTAAATATTTTACAATTTTTACAATAATATATACTTGAGTCAATAAATTTATTCAATAATTTCCAATGTAAGCATCGTTCCAACCTGAATAATTGTAACATAGAAGATTTAAAATCATTTAAAATTGCCACCAATAGTATCATTTTATTCGTTACTTTATTTGAGATGAGTATTTGAAATAAAAAATTATTTAAATTGAACTGAAAATAAAAACACTTTTTTTCATGATATTTACCAAAGAGAAACAATAAAGTTCGCTTAACAAATAAAATGCGCTTAACCAAGATCGGAACAGGAGCTAGCTTCAGTACATTAGTGCAACACTACAAAACTAAATATCAATTTGTCTTCCGACGCTTGATGAAGCAATGTGCTTGTCGAACGTTGAGAAAACAATTTGAACGCTCTCCGGTGCTTAAGGTAAACGTCCCAGTTAATATAATTAAAAATAAAAATTAGTAGCAGAAAGTAGAAACACTCATTAATATAAATAAAAATACTCATTATATAAAATTATAACTTATTATTTTCAAACATGTGTCATATCTATAACAAATCTTCAAGAATTTCTTAAGCTTTTACTAAGAAATCTCGCTACTTTATTAAGGGAATATTTCACTATGTCTGATACTTTACGTTACGACCATGAACTAATGAAATAACTATACTTATTAAAGTATACGTATTAATGTAAACCAAATGAAAATTAAGAAAATTAATTTTTTTTTTATTATAAAATTATAAGATTTACATATGGGGACAACAGGTCCCTCAATATACCGTTATGTTATACCAATAATTGACCGATCAGCACGTGGCTGCACGTAGCACAGGTGAGTTTTCATGTGGAAATATTGAGGAAATATTGTGGAAATATTGTTTATTTCTGCATTCCGTGTATTCTTGAAATGAGTATATGTACAGTATTTTGCACATTTTAGATTCATATAAAATGAAACATTATCTTTTTACTTTTCTAAATTAAGCATGGCAGAAACGAAAAAGCAAAGATATACACTAACGAGCAAAACTGAGTCTACACTATTTGAAGCAACATAACTTTTTAAAAATTAGATCAAATGACTTGAATGTTATTGAGAAGTTAGAAGGATTAGTTTATTAAACGAGGTGTAAAAAATTTTTGAAAAAAATTTGAATTGTCCGGAATCGCAAAAGAAATAGTAAAAGTTGGTTTTTTTAGCTTTTTTATCTGAGCCTGTATTGAAAATTTAAAGAATGTATTTGATTCACACGAATAAATTATATCTATGCTGAAAATTTCACCCATATTGGTTAATTCGTTTATGAGTTATAAACGATTAAAAGTGGAAAAATTTGCCATTTTTCACGTTTTTCGACTTAAAATCGCACTTTTAATCGTTTATAACTCGTAAACGAATTAACCAATATCGATGCAATTTTCAGCATGGACATAATCTATTCAAGCGAATCAAACATATTTTTTAAATTTTCAATACAGGCTCAGATAAAAAAGCTAAAAAAACCAACTTTTACTATTTATTTTGCGATTCCGACCAATTCAGACTTTTTTCAAAAATTTTTTAGACCTTGTCTAATAAACTAATTCTTCTATCTTCTCAATAACATTCAAGTCATTTGATCTAATTTTTAAAAAGTTATTTTGCTTCAAATAGTGTAGACTCAGTTTTGCTCGTTAGTGTACATAAAATCAATTAAAACAAACTTTTGAAGCTGTATCGGAAGAGGTAACAGATAATGTCGTACACATTATGTGTTCGGTTAATGGGACAATGTAATTCAGATACTGGGACATGCACTCTCGGGTCGTCCTCAAACTGGGACATTGTACCTTCTCGTATAATCGTTAAAACAAATACGTCTAACATGATTTTGAGTTTTGACTGTCCTAACTTGCAGTAATTACATTATATTCGCTACCAAATTAGACAAAACTTGTTTACGTCCAGATACTGGGACGTTGACCTTACACTCGAAAATTAACGAGTAAAAACTGTATGAACGAAAGCGAACTTACACTGGGTATGTTGTCGTTATTGCAAACGCCCTCCTGCAGCAGCCTGTCGCGGATCTCCCAAGCGAAAATCGAGGGACACTCCCGTTTGTAGTCGGCGATTTTGTTGACCACCGGCGTGGTCGCGACGCGCGGCTTGCTGCCGCCGATTGCACGCGGTTTGATCGAGCCTGTCTCGTAGTACCTGTAAGAACAGAAAGAGAACGGTTTCTGTATTGTTAACGAAATCGTTCGATTGTCTCTCGTGATGTGATCTATTGGGTATGACCTGCCGAGGATCTTGGAGACGCATCCGTTGCTGACTTGCAGTATGCGCGAGATGTCGCAGGGCCTGGCGCCGCTGTGGGCCAGTTCGACGATCTTCTGCCTCGTGGAGTCTGGCAATGGTCGGCCATTGACGTAAACACCGCCGAGCTGGTTGACCCCGCTGTGTCCTGCAGCCGAGCACCCAAATATTGAGTTCTGTCCGACCATAGAACCCCCGCCAATACCCGCACCACCCCCGTGCATCAAGTCCTCCTCTGTGAATCAAAACGCCCGAGAACGTGTATTCTGTCACTTGGTCAGGGTGTCTGGTTGGGCAAACACCGGCCGAGCGTGTCCGCTTAAACGTTCTTATTAGCCTAATTACACCGGGGGACATCGCGGACACACCGCGCCGCGCCGGCTGCGATCGAGCGCACGCCGCCGATGATCTTTCGCGTGGCAACGGATCTCTATGCATCGGCGAAAATTTCGTTGCAAACGATACAGTGATACAGCCTCCATTTATGTAAACATCGGGACCAAAATGTCATTTACAATGACATGCAGTTTTCCTGTCGTGAACTGCGTTGTCAGAGTGCTCGGTAAATGCAAAGTGAATAATATTGAAGGGACTGTGTTAATCTTAATTCTACAAGATGGATTCTGTTCTAGGAAGTGAATAGAATGTTTATACGTACTGAAATATTTAAAATAGTTCACGGTTATGTTTTAACATGTTATTGTAAGGGACTCAATTACTGTGGGGGGAGGGGGACCAATCTTAGTGTAGAAAATTGAATACTTCTTCCCTCTAAGGGGACATTATGTATGTAGAATCTATAGTCCCGAGTGCAAAGAGTTAATATTCATTATGCTTTAAAAATAATTATAATTAATATAGGCACCCCCATAATTATAATTAATGTACATATACCCTCATAGTGATTGAGTCTCTAGTATACCTGTAAACAAATCAGTCTAGGACTGGCAGTGCCGTGTATTTACTTGTTTAATTCACGATATAGTAGAATCTTGGTGATCCGTTCTAATGACAGGAACACGTATTTGGATAATAGAACAGATACTTAGCTACAAGGTTACGTTTTATGTGAATTTTAGTTTCTTTCTTAGGTGTAATTATTAGCTGTGTATATTGGGCCTCAGAAGAAGATTATTTATTGATCTCAAAGTAGTGGATTGAATAATATATAAAAGAAAATTTCTGTGTAAAGAATTGAATAAATTTCATTATGGCTGCCGTGGAATCATCAGAAGCGTTGTACACTAAATCGTGTTGAATAGGTGTAGATCCTTTCCCGATAATCGAGGTTCTATTGAATCGTCCATTGAGCAACAAATATGCTACGAATTATGTTATTTTTGGTCTCGTTTCGGTCAGAAAAATGTGACAAATATGTCGGTAAAAGCTCTATAAAAAAGAAAGTTTTGTCTCTTGGAGTGTCATGTACTTCAACTTACTTCCCTGCACTAATGATGATAAAATATCGAGACGATACCGTACTGGTCCCTTGAGATCAGTCCGCCATATTTTTTGCCTTTCCCTTCTATTATCTTTTCAGTTCGCTGTTTCTTACATTACAATAGAATGTTCGTAATAAATTGTGCACATTTAGTTCATTCTTCCGCATTTGCACACGTTGCAAACTCAAATTTTGAACGCACAGTATTTGGAGAAATATAATTTTCCACAGATGACGATGAGAATGGCCTTTCGTGACTATTTCCATTTGAGTTATGCCTTCCTTTTAAAATTCGATTAACAGAAACGAAATACGACAGAAATGACCTCTAAATGTCCTCTAAAAAAAATTATATTACAGCTGCTTTTACATTTTCTCGAAACCGATGACGTATTCTTTTATAATGTCTAGAATAATTTAATCGAATGATATTAAAGAAGCTATTACATTTAAACACATAGCTTCGTGTTTTTCGTCGAACAATTTATGTTAGTTCATAGTCAGCAAGTTTAACCGCAAAAAGTCACTTCACAATTCATAAGCAATGAAACCGTTGCAAATATATTTTCACGAATTAAATATTGTGAAGAATATTTATGCGTCTGTGTGAAACGGAAATAACGAAACGGGATTCCACGTGTTTATTACAAGGTAATAAACAAATATCTGATTTGATGTATAAGACCGCGCGCAACAGTTTATGTGTTGTTCCGAATTCATTAAATAGACACAGCAAACGAACGCGACACGATCTCCTCTCGTTATGCATTTGCAATAATTTGTAAAAGACGCATATATGCGCGAATAAACAACCAACCTGTTTAATATATTCGTTCCGCGACGGTAGTTATAGTGTTCGCGACGCGTCGGTATTTAATCCACGCGCCGCGAGAGGGTGGAGAGCTCGAGTGTCGCATTAATTCCTGTGTCCGCAAACACCAAAGAGTGCTCCAACAATATTTGCACTCGTTAATCGGGGGAAATACACGATGCCACGGTTAACTTGTTTTTCGCCGAGCAGGTTTGTAAAAATCGATAAGCTTTTTGTTGAGTTTAATGGCGAAAAACGGCCGCAAATGATGGGACTCTCTGCTGTTCCCCGGTTCCCAATTCGCCAATTTACCGAATGTGATTTATGAAACAAAACAACAAACATTCGCCGGAGTCCCGTGTCGTAAACTGTGTTTTTACCGGTGCCTCCCGAAAGGGCATTAAACGTTTGCAATCCAAATCACTTTCCACTATTTTTTCCGAAATGAACGCCGAACTCGCGAGCGTATAATTAATCAAAATAGAATTATACCCTCTCACTTGAAAAACAAAAACACCGAAGTCCCGTACACGAACAATTGCGGACTGTGTATTTTCAAATGTTTCAGAAGCGTGAAACGCGCGTCGAAGGATTCGGTGAATTTTTCCTCTTCCGCTGCATACTTATTAAAGTATTCTAAACTGTAAACGAAGTCTCAATTTTCTTAGCATTCCGAAACGTATGAATCCCAAACGTTCGATTACGAATGTACGTTAGATTACGACAAAGTCATAAATATTACAGTGCTTAACCAGGCGGCTGTATGCAGCGCGTACGCGACAAAGGGGAGAGGCGTGGAGTTTAGCTCGAGACAGGACCACAAAAGGTTAACGTTGCCAGGTGCAAAAGAGTCAAGCGTGTTTCGTGTGCACGAAGAAACAACGGACGAACGTGCAAAGTGGGCCTTTTACCCCTTTTGTCGGTCGCCTTTCTAAATTCACGTGGTAACGCCGGCACCGCGCGAAGAATAAGGGGTGGAACGAACGCGTCGTGACTCGAGGTATACACCGGAAGTGAAAAAGAGAGAGGACGAGGGAGGGGGTGGGAGAGAGGGAGAGAGAAAGAGAGTAGGGGAGAGATTGAGCGAGAGACACGAGTCGGCGCGGCGCAAGGTGCCGGGAAGGCAGGCACGAGCTAAATGCATCTTGCAATTAACGAATTTAATTAATCTCCCGCTTTTGCGCCCCGCAAAACGACAAGAAATAGTGGAAACGCAATTTGAATGGTCTGGCCGTGGCACGGCGCGGCGCCGCCGTATGAAACCACTTTCTGTGTAACATCGCGCCACGCGTTTTCATCAGCCTTTACCGTCGCCACAGGAGGACAGGGATTCCGCGCGTTTCGTGCTTATTTCTCGCCTCAAAGAGACGAGCTTCAGCGCGCACGCCCCCGACCATACGTCACTTTTCGTTGCCTTCTGTCACTCGAACGCATCCTTCCGCGGCCACATCTCCGGCGCGACAATTGCGAACGCACACGCTCGCGATCCCCGCCGGCTACACGTTTTCATCCAATTACCGATGCAACAAGCTGTCCCTCTAGATTCAATTATTCCTGCATGTCAAACTCGAATGCCCGGACCTTCCTGCGAAGGTCAGTCAAATGTTAACCCCTTGCACAACAATTTAATTTATGGCAATCATGCGTTCTCTTTGTTGTTCGTGGTTTCCTAGAAGAACAAAAACCTAGACAGGGTGTTTTCGAAATCATGATACAACCGGTCGGTTGGCGATTCTATAGGTTGTATGCAGTGGCCGATTTGAAAATGCAGACGTTAGGACGTGTAATGACGTTAGAATGTGTAGGACACATTTTGATTAAGAAATACTATTGTAGAAGATTTCGTTCATTCGTAAGAAAAGTGACACGAAGTATATTTATAAAAAGAATTATATTAATAACTACAGTCTTTTCTCGATATATGTCGCCAAGATGTGGATGATAAATGTCGCGGAAGTATCCCCACTACCGCGGGGTACACTTCGTGAGGTGCCGCGAAACTGGAGAGGCCTCGGACCCCGAGGAGTGTAACCATAATACGGGTGCGACGTTCAGCGTGTTGCTGACATACATCGAGAAAATACTGTACATAAATGGTGGTGTACTTCGTAACTAATGTACATGACAATTAACCCAGTCTGTAAATAACAACAAATTGTTTTACATTTCTAGGGTGGTTATATGCAATAAACAAGATTCGCAAGTTTGGGTAATTCTCAAATGGCACAAAGGTGTAAAGCTGATCGTTGAGGTCCTACTTTGAGTTCTGATGTAGAAATAATGAAAGAAATAATGAAATTATAAATGTGTTTTCATGAGGAAATTTTTTAATAAACTTCTCTATCGAAGCAGATATTTAAACAAAACTGGTACGAAATCTAAACAACTGCAATTTTGTTGTTATTATAAGACAATGTATGCCAGTTGCATTTACTGCTTGGTAGTTCTAGTGTTAAATAACGTTTATTTCAATGCCAACATGTGGTAAAACAAGTAAATTGACGGGAACATTATGCGACGCGACACACCATTTGCTTGCTTTGATCAATAGGATTTATTAAGAAGAAAGTTGTGTTTGTTTAGCGTTACCGTCACCAATCGGAGATTTCATATGCACCAACCTCAGACATGCAAAAACAAGTCGAAAGAGGAAAATAAAAATTATTTGCTTGACGGTCCACTTCCGAGAAATATGCATTTGAAAATATATATGTCAACAACACAGGTCTTGCCAGCGTCGTGTATCTTCCAGAAGACATACCCGAGCCGTGTTATGTTTACACCCCTCGGCGTCCGAAGCCTCTCTCGTGGAGATAATTCCGCGACGTTTATCATCAAGGCCTTAGCGACATATACAGAGAAATCACTTTAAGTAGAAACGGACAGTCATGAACAGACGCATCAGCCAATTTCAGTCTAATAGCGCTATGCATCCATCGAATTTCCAAACTCGGTTTGCTCGAAGCGAGACGTCCAACAGAACAATATCTTTTCTTTTTTGCGAATTGAGTAATTAATAAAACCGAAACGAGAAAGTTAAAATTGATCTGGGTGGCACTTCAGCCATGTTGTATGCTAAAAATCCTAATAAAATTCGGTTTGTTCGAATATATAATAATAATATTTCACATTTATTAAATGAATTTCTAAACCTGCAAAACATATTGGCAGTACCAATACGTTTTCTCATTAGTTGGAACACGACTAAAGAACAAACGGTTAAAGAATTGTCTAGTAAAAATCTGTTACTTCGTCTGATTATAATCGAGGCATAGTTGGTTCAGTGTTTTGTTCATTATTTCGATTTGTCTAGCCAAGAATTACCGATACTCAATACCACAATCGAAAATGGTTACGCCAACACGTCTATTCGATAATTGCATCGCGTGTAAAACGTTTCAGCCAGCACCACTGGAACGAAGAGTAATGTTACCGACGGAATACCGATACTTTTTCTTCGCATAAATAGATTACAGATACGTCTCGAAACGAATAGGCATGATGTTGCCGGGAATCACGTCCGTCGCGAGCAGAAATAAAATCTCATTCGATTATGCATGCCCGGTAAAAGGAACGATAACGTCACAACGTTAAGATATTTTCCTTGATCCGATTAAAATGGCGGCCGCCCTTCGGCGGTACGATTTCGCCGCGCCGGATGTACGATGAATATTCATTCGACGGCGAGTTCAATAAACATGTATGTAAATGTACGAACGAGACACCGAAGTATTTTTCATGCGAACGAATCGCCTCTTAAGCGCCTATCCCACGCCACTTTCGTACGACAACGTTGAACGTTCGCGTCGATTAAAGATGATCTAAAATTGCATAGTACGCTCTTTCATGGGAATTTCAGATTATCTTGCGACCAGCACGTTTTGCTCTGTGAGCGGCACTGTGTTGGTTTGTACACGTGCATCGACGTTGTGCACTTCGCGCAGTTTGTTCTCGTTACCGACCGATTTTATTACTACATCTCCGAGTCGGAAGAGAGTACAGTGAATTCTCGATATATGTCAACAACACGGGTCCTGCCAGCGTCATGTATCGTCAAGGAGACATACCCGAGCCTTATTATACCCCGTTGAATACCCCGCGTTAGTGGAGATAATTCCGCGACGTTTATCATCCAGGTCCCGGCGATATATATAGAAATGCTTGTGAAATAACTCAATCGAACGGCTTACAGCGATATTCCTGTCGGGAGACTTCTTGCGAGGCACGCAGAGTACAGTGAATTCTCGATATATGTCAACAACACGGTTCTTGCGAGCGTTTTGTAACGTCCAGGAGACATACCCGCGCCGTGTTAGGCGTAGAACTACCCAACAGTAAACGCGACTGGCATACATTGCCTTCTACTAACAACAAATTTGCATTCATTTGGTTTTCTTGCCAGTTGTGTTTAAATATCTACTTTGATAGAGAAGTTTGTTAAAAAGTTTTCTCATGAAAACATATTTATAATACCAATATTTCTATAAGAAACAAATTAGGAGCAAGTCATTTTGACTCATCCGGTAGTTCTAGTGTTAAGTAAAAAGTTAGATATCTATATCAGAACCCAAATCGTTCATTCATAAGAAAGTTGACATAAGTCAAAAGAAGGAAATTTTATAGGAGAGCCATTTGAGAATTACCTAGAATTACAAATTTCTTATGTTGCATATATAATCAACTTAGAAATGTAAAACAATTTGTTGTTACATAGATACTGGGTTAATTGTCATGTACATTAATTACGAAGTACACCATAATTGATGTAGTGTGTTTTCTCGATGTATGTCAACAACACGGGTCTTTCCAGCGACATATATCGTCCAGGAGATACTATTCTTTCGTGCACGCTGGACGTCATACCCGTATTATGTTTACACTCTTCAGCGTCCGAGGCCTCTGGAGCTTCGTGGCCACACACGGGATATACTCCGCGGTAGTGGGGATAATTCCATGACATTTATCATCCAGGTCTTGGCGACATATATAGAGAAGACACTGTATTTATTACTATAAATCTTTTTATAAACATATTTTGTGTCACTTTTCTTTTGATTTGAACTCGCAAAAGTGTGTCGCACGAGTCTTAAAAAACGTAAAAAGAGAATGAACGATCACGCGACGGTATACTTCGCCGCGACAAAATTTCTTCCTTGTTCTGACCACTGATTGGAAAATGTTGACCTATAACAGGTGACTCGAGTGTCCGCAGTAAATCCCTCCGTCGGCGGCCGATACTCGACCGTTTATTTACGCAGACACTGATAATCTATCCATTCACCGATCACCAGCGGCGCAGATCAAGCAAAAACCGTGTCCCTTCGAACTGACGCGTCTCAAAGATAGATCATCTTCGAAGCATCGAAATCCCTTTGTGAACTGACACGAGAAACCGTAGGTTTTTCATGAGTTTAATTCATTATAAAGTGGGTGTGACTTGGACACGTACGCGAAGAGACGGATGAAGGAACGCACAAAGTGTAAGCTTTCCTCTCCCCACCCCCCTGCCTCCCTCCCTCTCTCTCTCTCTCTCTCTCTCTCTCTCTCTCTCTCTCTCTCTCTCTGGCGCGCTTTCTCGTTGGTTCTCTTAGTCTCTCGGCAACGTCTCGTGCGAGAAGAGCGAATCGTCCATAGCGCACCGACGACCCGAGCCGTGTCGCACACATTCTTTATATATAATTTCGCGTTAATCTACGCGACGACCAGCGCAAAAGCGAGTCATGCCGCAAAGTGAGGCAAAAAGGTTCCACTTGGCTGAGCGTGAAACGGGACACAGATTAAATCCCATCCTGCCGGCGCACGACGTCGTGGCAGGCACCCTTCCTCTTCGTCCGCCCCCGTCCTCGAGCCAACCCTCGTCCACCCCCGCCTCCATCCGTCCTCCAACCCCTCCGGCAACCCTCCGCCAACCCCTCGTCATCTCGCTCTGCCTCGTAGCCTGTCCCTCCCCTGCCCGACCGACCTTTTCCCTCACCAAACAACCCCTGAACCTACCGCCCCTAACGCTACCGCTCTAGACAAGAGGGCTGGGCACTAGGAAAATTTCTGCCATTTCGTTCTCTTTAAGCGCGGAAATGCTTGCCTGGCATTTAACGCATATAAATACATTCCGTGCCGATTAAGTCCTACTTTTTTCTTTCTTTTTACTTTTTCTTTTTCTTTTTTATCCAACGCCTCGCGGAGATTTCACCGACGACACCGGTGCGCCTCCTGCCTTCGCGCACGTGCACCAAAACCCTACCGGAAGGATCAAACGACCCGACCCTTTAAGAGAGAACACGATTCTTCCGCGGTAAAGGGCTCGGGATAACAGCCGAAAGTTTGAAGGACAGTTATCTCGGGTCACTAGCTTCCAGCGTGTAGTCTAATTATAAGTGTTAATTAACGGACAGATGCATGATGGGGACCTTGTGGGTGTATGCCCGCGACGGAGAAGACAGATCCTGTGCTCTGGAGCATCGTTTTGTCAGCCTTTTTCCGAAATTTTTGTAAACAAATCAGACGGCTGTTTTTGGTGTCGAGATTTTGCACACATATTTTCTATTATTCGGACCATACGATATAATTTTTTAATGTCAAAATACTTAACACTGAAGGAGCTATAGTTCCTCGAAGAGGGGCATATAAAATATGGCTGACACGATTCCAGCCGTTCTATTGGTCCTAAACAAAAAAAAGGAAGTAGCATTTTATATTAATGTAGTTTCAGCATGAACGAATTTTAACGAAATATTTAACGAAATGGCGGCAGTTCGACTTTCGAATTCTGATTTTCTTTTTTAGACTTTTCCTTCATATTCGACAAGTTGATCACACATTGGATCTTGAGATGTCGTTGCCAGCCATGTCAGAAAATAAAGTTTCGAGAAAAATGCGTTTATATTTGCATTGCATGTAAATAAACATTCTTTCGCGGACATATCTTTAAAAACACGTGCTTTGTGATATCGCAAGAAATCTAACGCATTCTCCGAGAAAACCGAGAATAAAACATGCGGTGCCCCGGAGCTCAGCCTTGTTTTTCCACTTTGGCGTTCAATGCGTTAAAAAGATTGCTACGCTTTCAAATAAAATTCCGCGGTCGGCCACAAAACCTTCGCGAGAACATTTGCCTGATACACGACCGAATTGTCAGATATATTCCGTTCCTTTGAATATTCCCATGAGGCGGAAGTGCCCATCGAACCGAACATTTTCGGCGAGGAATCAAATTCGCTTGCGAAACTCCGACGTTCGTGCACGTCCGCCTGCACTATAATCTGCCGCGAAGCTTTGCTCTTTCGCAATGCGTGGCATCCGCGACCGCCTGCGCGATATTCGTGTTCCGTTTTACAGCGTTCTTTATATCCGCCCGGAGGGCGAAACGCGGAAAACAAATGGCGGCCTGTAAACCGTCCGGGGCCACTTCTGCTCAGCGAAAATATTTTCCCTTCTAACGACGCCGGCAAAGCGTTGCAGGCACCAGCCCTGTCTACAAACACGCTTCGCCACTCCGTCTTAAAACGTTGTTGCCGTCCCCACAATTTCTCCAAATAACCAACAATGCGCCTCGTTTATTTAACTCGGAACCGAATTTATCGCCGTGGATACCTGCCCTTTTTCCAAACTCTCGCGCAGCAAACGCGTGTAACAAGAAAAGTAACAAGAAAAGTTGGGTTGTCCGGAATGTTCGTGCCGATTTTTAAGGGAATTATTATAAGTGCCATTTTGTTCCATAATCTTTCTCCATCTTTCACGCAACTTGTGTTTTTCGGCGAAAAACTTTTAAATATGATTTTGTCTTGTTTTTGACAATGACTTCCCACAACAAAAAATCTAAAAAAAAAATTGACGACACTGCCTGTTATGGTACTTTATCGGAGCACTAAACAGTAAAATAGCATGTTTTCATATTTTTGAGAAATGTACATTTTTCCGATTTTTTTAGATTTTTCATTTTTTACGACCACAGTTTGCAAGACAAAAATCTGAAAAAATTCTCAAAAATCTGTCTTAGGATCCAAAATATGCCACATTTCTTTCAGAATTTTAGGAAGCATCAGAGTGTGGAAAATGCCAGGAAAAGCGCGAAATCTAATTTACCCTGTAACTACCCTCACGGGAAAGATAGAGGGTTGAAATTTTGCTCAGAGGGGTTTTTCTGAGTCAGCTTTCGAATCATTAAAAAACCTCTAAGGGCAGTTTTGACTATCTTAATCGGCTAAGCCTTTTATGATCTGAATTTCTGACAGTTTCTATTAGAGTTCCATCACTACTGTACAGTGATGTGCTCTATATATGTTCCAAATGCGTAGCCGATAAACGTCCCAGATCTATCCCTACTGCCGCGGAGTATACCCCGTGAGGGGTCATGAACCGAGGCCTCTAGAGTTTCGCTTTCCTGAAAGAATAGTATCTTCTAGCTGATATATGTCCCTGGGTAGAGCCGTATATCGAGGCATATATAGAGACATATATCGAGAAAAGACTGTATATCCACGTGACAGACACACAGGGTAGTATGAAGAAATGCCGATGATGACGGAAAGTTTACAGAATGCCTGCTTAATGGGTCGCAATAATATAATACGGGTAATTAAGCGCGCGTTTTCAAGCGGCATTCGTTCGGATGTAACGAGTTTCACGACTCGTTCTGGCCTGAGTGCTGTACGGAGTTCGATTACGATACTTCAGCCCGGTGGAAAGAGCTGTTCTCGTTGAAAATATAAAAATTCTTCGAGCCCCAATACACGCTACCCCGATTTCTACCAACACAGAAAACCTCTCGAAACGTTTCGTGGTGCATCTTCCCGTTCGTTATACTCTACTTCGATGATACTTGCTTTGACACTTTCGCCTGCATTTTGTGCATCCATCTGGACTGTAAAAGCTAAGGAGACGTGGAAACATATTTCTTAGTCATTTATAATCAAAATGACGTCAAATTACAACTCGATCGAGGTCATCAACGTCATGGTCGAACACGGCACGTCAAACTTGATTATTATTTTTAATTCGCAGTACGAATCTAACCATTGTATAATACATTGAAACAATAAAAATTATTTTATTTTCTATCCATACGTATTTAGAGCACCAAACTTTAACATTAATGCACCAAAATGCATTAATCCGAAGCCTCGGAATTAAATTGTAAGGTAAGGGGTTAAAGCGATTTTACAAACTTGAAATCGCAACTTCTGTTCTCGGAAAGTCACAAAGAAAAATGGTTTTAAATGTTACTATAACGCAAACATTGAAATCGATTTCCTTGAAACGGCACTTCTGCGTGTGTGCCCTTTTTCCATGAAACGCCCCGGTTCGACACTGAAACCACTATAACAGTAACGTCACTGTGTCAATTAACTGCTGCGGATGTACGGTCGGATGAAATGCATTTGCTTTCGAAATTAATGCATTCATTAAAGATCGCTTCGCTCTGTGCGTCACGAGTAGACGTCCAAACAGTCCACGTCAGGTGTGAACCACACAAACCGAAGAGAGGCGCCTCTGGACTGTCAAAAGGGTGGGAATATCGAAATCGAGATAAACGGGTTCTTCCCCTTTATTTCTGGCTGAATGTCTCGAAAAACGCTGAAAATCCGAATGCACGTTCGCGGTAATCGCGGGACGCGGCGTGTGTTCTTTCAGCGTGCTTCCATTTTGAGCGCGGCAGTCGGTGGCAGCTCGGTGGCATGAATGTCACAATCTGCGAGCGTCCGACTCGCGTGTGGAGGCAAAAACCGCCTTAGAAATTCAATAAAACTGGTTTTCTCTGTCGCCGCGGTTCCGGAATCAGTGCACACCGTGGCTCAATAACGTTCAAAGACGTAACAACCGGAAGCTCGTTCGGCGAAGAGTTGGTGACGCGCCGCGCCGCACAGTTTAAAACGCGATTCTGGCTGAGAAAAATTATTTTTCTCGTTATTTTGTCCTCTGCGTGGATATACAATTAAAGGTATGTGTCACCGGGCATTTATTAAAATTTGGATGCAGACGATATTTTGTTGTTAAAGGATCTATACAGTGATTTCTCTATATATGTCACCAAGGCCTCGAACCTCGAGAGGCCTCGGACGACATAAGACAGCTAGGGTATGTCTCTTCGACGATACATGACGCTGGTAAGACCCGCGTTGTTGACAAATATCGAGAATTCACTGCATTATGAAGTGAAAGTGGCAGTTATTTTCTAATGAAGGGAACATGTAACTCAAATTAGGTGTCAAAGATCTGACCACAATATCTCATATTTTCTTTTCATCAATACATTCGCTTGAACTAATCGTGGGGTTCTGTCGATTAATTTTAAAAATTTTAGTGGTATAATTATTTCCGAATTTGTCTTCTAGAGCTGTCCATAAGCGCTGTTTTGATTTTGGGCAAATTTCTCTTATTCTATCTAACTCATCCCACAATTCTCAATCTCTTTTTTCCAATCTCAATCTCTTTATTCAAGTTGTATATGTATTCTTTAATTTTGCATTGAAATATTATCGTATAAAAGCTGCATATAACAAAATGAAACAATAAAATCAAGCCCGAAACTTGTATTCTTGTTCTAATTATCAGTTTGTTGAAAATAAGTAAGTGTCCGATGATGTATGGACTGGAGTGTACCTATTTGTTTTGTGTCATTCATTATGTAAATGAGGATGCAAACAATTTCGGAAAAATTAATATGTATCGACGGATTATGTCTATATGTTGTGTTTTATAAAAGATTACATTATTCTAAACGTACATGTAGACAATATGTGAAGATATATAAATAATTATAATACATACAATTAATACACATAATTATTTAGTGATCTGAATTTTATTGAAACTCTGGTTCGTACTCTTCAACATTAACTACATATATTTTAACTATACTATAATTGTACCATAACTATATTCAGTAGTACTATAATTATATGTATCTGCACATATATTATACACGTAAATTTCGCTTAACATTGTGTTTCATGAGGTATAATATAGATATAATCTTTTCAAAAAGGCTTTTTGAAAAGCCATATTTTCAAAAAAACAAAAATATTTACTTTTCAAAAACCGGCAATTATCAGCATTGTACGGTAATTCTGTTAACCCCTTGCCCTACAATATCGAGTCAGACTCGTGACGAAGATACTAAACAGAGTCTAATAAATATGTATGTTATTAATTTCCTTTAAACCGAAATAAAATTCCATTTTGTTGTAGTTGATATACACTACTTCTCAAAAGTATCCAGACACTCCGCAGTAGATACGTCGATGAATCTCGTATTTAATTTTAGTGTAGTATTGATAAGTTCCACATACGTTATTTTTAATTCAAAACGTTAGATATTTCATTAGAAACTAATAAAATAGCGATTTTAGCCACTCTTTTAGGCACTGAAATAACTTTTATGCAATGTTAATACATATTTCGCAAGTGTCCGGATACTTTTGAGCGGTAGTGTATATCCTTTAATAAATATAAACTATTTTTCTTTTTCTATGAAATTCTGAACGATAAAGAATTAAGAATCTAATCGTTATAATCACAAGATAAATAGCAGTGCAAGATGTTAACGTATATATTAATCAGAAAATCAAAATATTACAATACCTCTTTACGTTTCACACTACTTTTACTTATTCTCCAATTTTTCCGAGACTTTTCGCAATCTTATTTGCACGAGCAAGCAAGCGAAAAATAATTATAAATAGGTCTGAACAACACAAAATATAAGAAACGAATGGGCATGTTCACGTAGACGAAAAAATAACGACAAAAATGATTTTGCTCCTCTGGAATCGCGTTTAAAACCACCGTGCACCGTGCGCCGCGCGCCGGGCCGTCAAGAACCGTACCCCGTCGTCTCGACGCGACGCGCCGCGTCGTTCCGGTTGGGAATAATGGTTCGGGAACAGGGGACCGAGCGAAATCACCGCGGCCGTGTTTTATTTATACGCGGCCGAAGTAACTCTCGTTAAACGTTATTATCACCGCGTCGTTGCTGGTTTGAAAGGCGTGGAGGTGAGGACAGGGCCGGAGGATGAGGTCGTGCGCCCCGAGCGTTTCGGGCTAAATTCACGCCACGAGGAGGCAAGAGTTTCATCTGAACGCGTTCTACCGCGACATCAAAGATGGCGTGCAGAGCATACATTCTGTAATGAGTTGAATCGCAAGAGCGAGATCCTCTTCCCGTCTCTTAGCCCGTCCTTGCTCTCTCTCTCTCTCTCTCTCTCTCTCTCTCTCTCTCTCTCTCTCTTTTCCTTCGTTGCTTCACCCTCGCACTCTCCCTCCCTTCATAACTCCCTCGCCCATCCCTTTCTCTTCCTCTTCGTCTCTCTTTCTCTTCCTCTGTCTCTCTTGGACTCCCTCCTTCATCCTCTAGCGAATTCATTACGGACAGTGTTAGGAAGCAGCGTTGAATTAGCGAAAGCAACGCCATCCTAACGGCATATACTCGTTACCGCGCCTCTTATTATTAAAGCCGCGAGGCATCGCGTATCTTCGTCCCTTTTCACTGAGGAAACCGCAGGAGCTGCGTCGAAGTAAGCAGTCGCGTGATTACACTCGCGCGTTTCTTAATTATAATTGCGAACTCGCTGGTGACGTAATTGGCATTTAAATGTGCATACGGTAATCCTAGGGCGAGCCTGCGCCAATGTTTTTCGTTGCTCGCTCGCGGCTTATCTTACAATGGTTTTTGAACGGTGTCGAACGTTCCTGAGGAACGTAATTCTTTTCGGCTGATTCAGATCAGCGTTTCCCTTATGGGTGCTGGAACGATTCAGGGCGGGAGGGCGTACATACAAATATATAAAATAACAGAAATTTATCACTGTATTTTTCTGTTTGTTCACTTAAAGAAGGCAGATTTTCAGGGGGGAGGGGGAGTAATTTTTTATCTGAAAAGGCGATAGTAGGACGAATAAGTTCAGGAATCTCTGGTTTAGACTAGTTTTAAGGGCCAAGGGTAGTCACGGGACTTTTGCAGACTCAGCAGGTCAGTAGCTGCTGTACAATTTCCGTTTACAGACTTCAGACGCAAACTTAAGATAGGTCTTGGTCTTGATCCGACACAATTGTCAGACTTTCTGCTGTATATTATCGATATCATTATTTCTGACGCCAGAAACGGGAGAAAGGTCTCAGCTTTATTTCTAAAAAAATCAGGACAAAGTATGGCTCAGTTTGTAGCTAGAAATATTCTTTAGTGCATGCTACCCTCGATTTCGTCCAGAAAACTATCCAATGCACATCGTCAATTTTTGGCCTACTTCTAACGCTTATATTACCAAATATATGCATAATACCGTAAACTCATGACCAGAGCGCACTGCATTGAACCTTCCTCTTTCGAATGAGCCCTACCCCAGTGAAAATTTATTAGCCTGAGAGAATTTATTAGCCTAGTGAGAATTAGCCCTTAACACTAGAACGACCAGAGCAGTCAAAATGACTGGTTCCTAATTTTTTCTTTTACAATTACTGAAATTGTAAAAATGTTTTCATCGGAAATTTTTTAATAAACCTCTTTAGTGAAACTCATATTACAATAAAAGTTGTATGAAGTCTGAATGGGCACGGTCTTGTCACTGTTACAAAGCAATATACGTCAGTCGCATTTATTGCTCGGTCGTTCTGGTGTTAAGAATAAAAATTAATATTAAGGGATCTACACCTTCTGTAACTGTCAAATATGATCTAGTACTTGACACGCTCGGGGCCGAAATTTATTTCTACAATAACCTTCATAGTTACAAGATTCTATTAACTCTGCACTCGGAGCTATTTTAACTCCAAAACGGAACATTTCTTCCGACTTAGAATATTTCCCTTCTATATACATACTTTTTCATGTTATACATACGAAAATGATGCAATTTACTCGTACAATATTGAAATGTTTAGTAATTTATTGAATACAAACAAATTTAATAATTTAAATAATGTTTTGAATAATGATACTGCAACTTTTAGTAGTACGTTACAGTCGTCATTCGAGTGCTAAGGATTAAATGCAACGTATTCCCTTGTACAATATAAGAAAAGATATTGTCACAGAAAAAGTTACAATTATTGATACTTTTAGTAGAAATAGTGTTGGGTGTAAACCAATAGTTGAATCCGTGAAGAAAATGATGCCACAAAGGGTTGAGGGCTAGGAATCTTCTTCAACATTTCCAGCGCGCCTTCGTTTGATTACAGTTCACCGAAGATTCGGTCTGCTTCGCTCCCAGCGTCCATCGCGGAATCATCTGTTTCTTATAGATCACCAGAGGAGAATCTAAACGTTGCAACCGGGGCGTATAAATTATGAACGGAAAATCTCGAAATGTATTACGAACGATGTCCCATTGGTCCGTCGCGGATAATCCCGCGCCCTCGACATTTATTGACCCTTGAAAGCCGGGCGCAGGTAATCTCTGCAGCTTCGGCTGGCACGCGAGCCGACCGCCACAAGCGCCCATAACCATTAACAAATCTTGTAGCCTAGCACGAAATAAAGTGCTCCCGTGAATCGGCCGTTTGATTCGAATAGCTGCAGGGCTTTTGTGGAGGAACGACAGAGATAGGGGGGGGGGATAGAATAGCGAGGGGTTAGCGAGAGAGAAAAGAGGCGAAGAAAAGGGGGGTGAGCTCGTGCCGCGAGGCCATCGTCGGCCTCCTCACAACTCTTCGGGATGCTCGAACATGCTCTGACTCCAGCTCCAGCACATTCGAAAAGGGGAACATGCTCTTCTATACCCCAGACCCTGTATTATGATCGGGCGCGGAACGTAATACGATCCGGCCAAACTTCGGATAAACATACCACTCCTCTCCTTGGTGCGTGCTGGTGGTGAAATCAATTTTAACGGATCGAAATTGTGTGGGATTATCAGATGGTGGCTTAGGTTTCGGAGCTTAGAGTAACGCAAACTGCAACTCTTATCCGCGGTTCTAATCGGCTTACTAATTGGGAACCCGTGGGGTTCGGAATCTTGCATTTGTTCCCAGTTCTTCGATGCTTGCGCCGGAGCGTCGATCTATCACTATCGATCGCTCGACAACGATCGGTTACTCTGCGGCTTTCTCCCCTTAATTAAATGCACAAAAATACTCGGTACAGTGTTTACACGATATATGTCAGAAACACGGGCCTAGCCAGGGACATATATCGGCCAGGAGATACTATTCTTTGATCCAGGCCGAACGTAGAAAAGGACTCACGGGGTACACCCCGCGACAGTGGGGATAGTTCTGGGACTTTTATCGGCTATGAATTTAGGACATATATAGAGTAAATACTCTACACAAGTGACTGAACCCTAATAGAAATTGCCAGAGAGTTGCAATCTTATTGTTCTTCAGGATTTCACAGAATTTTGCAGGGATATCTAAAGAGACTGAGGACGAAGAAATGTTTCTACTACTTGCGTTGAATTAAATAAGGATAATTATTTCGAATCATTTCTATGAAGCAAACAGAAAAACAATATCCACAGCAAGGTAACAAAAGTTTTTATGAACTTAAGTTAACCCTTCTTCTGGTACTCCATTTTCCGGAGACATTTGTAATACGCTTCTTAAGTTATCGCATTAATAATAATAACATTTTCATTAGCATTGGAATAAAGCAAGTGAGTAAGAAGAATAAAATTTACAAACGTTCATAATTCTCCATTCTTAAAATAAAATCGTTGGAGAGCAAAAGCTTTAAGTTAATAAAACAGTCTTCTTGGATGTTTTGAGGATGTACTCTTCATATAGTTATATGTATACTAATGTATCTATGGAGCGGTAACATAGCCTGCCAATAATTGCATTTTGTGTTTACTTAAGGGCGGTTACTTCCAAATGGAAGATTACTCAAGAGGTCACTAGGCCTGCGGATGGTCGATCGCCCAGCGAACCTGTCATGCGTCACATCTGAAGGTTCATGACCCGTCAATAACTTCTCGACGCCTAACTCCAATACTAATTAAATACAAAACTAAAAATACCGCGTGTACTAAGCTCCTAAAAAAAAATGGCGGATCTCGAAGATCGGTAACGAATATCGCGCGAATTATTAGGTATACAAATTAATTTTCGGCCCTTGAATAGAAACTTTTCCCGCAAAGTGTAGGACCGCATAATATCAACTAATTATAAAAATAAAGTACAAAATTCAAGTGATACAGTGTGATTCACTGGGTAGTATACTCAAAGGCAGTAACGCCACCAAAACATCACAGCGGGAAACGCATCTTTTAGGCTAAACTTAAATGTCAGCAAAGAGACCGATATCGCTTTTCCATGATGTCGACTGGGATCAGTTATTATTGGTCGGAGTAGGGGTACATTTTTGGGAAACTAGGCAAAAGAAATGGAATGCGACAAATCAGGATTAAGCTAAGAGCGTTCGCTCATGGGGTTTTCAGATGGTGGCCTACGACACCCGAATGATTTTAGGGCCGTCAAGTGTTCCAAGCTGTTGCAGCCGACCGTGCCTAATTCTCTGCTTAAGACCGAACAAAATAGTTATTTCATTACGAATAAGTATAAATTTCTTTAGGAAGATCGAGAATGACTTTGTACACCTAATAATTTGATCCCGGAGGCAGGCACATGTATACACGGATCGGCAATAAAACGGGGCACAAAGGAAAGACAAATTGGCGGTATAGGTGCTCGCTTATTAAACCCGGCGACCTCACCCGGAGCCAGCCCTAGCAGGAGAAATACACCGATTGTGTTGTAGCCTTGGGGATCGCATTTGCCGCCGAATCGTCGGAGGGTGTGTGGAATAGAAGGCGCCACCCTTCGACGTCGAGCCTCCAGTGAAGAAGGGGCTGAAGGGGCTGTTGGGCCGACAGAAGCCAAGGAAAGGCGTGTCGGGTTACCGGCTAACCCCGGGGGTAACCGCGAGCCCCACCTAAGCCCATAAGCGTACACGTATTTGCTTGACCCTCGTATAACTCGTCGCGAAGGTCACAAATTTAGCCGAAGGCTGCGAGACGTGAGCCGAGCCAAGCCACCACCTATGATCCCGGCGAGGCACGCTAACGCGAAAGTAACAAGATGTAAATTGAGACGCGTTTAGAAAGGCTGCGCACTTCCGCTTTTGTTACAGGACAACTACGAGTTTCCGCCAAACGCGTTTCTCAACCGTTTCAACGTAGAGGAAAGTAGTCTCCAATAGAGCCGAGCTAAGTAGCCGATAGTAGCCCATAATAATGGGGAGGGTACCCAAAATGGGGCGGTCTAAAGTCTATAGAAAAAAGGGGGGCTCTCAGAGGTACCCTAATTATTAGGGGGACCCATAAGTAATCAATTATTTTGACATCTAAACCAAACTTTGCAGTAAATCCAAGTTTTTATTTCTTAATTTATTATATAATCTCCATCATTATCAAGTCAGATTGACATCTTTCCTGCAAATATTCAATCCCCCTCTTATAGAAATCCAACGTTCATGAAGCAAAATATGACTCAAGGTGCCTCCTTGCATCTTCTATAGAAGTGAATGTTTTATTTCTTAAATAATGCTCCTGAGATCTGAAAAGATGATAGTCAAAGGGAGCAAGATCAGTTGAGTACGGTGGATGCGGTAAAACTTCGCGTTGCAATTCCTTGATTTTTCCTGAGTGAGTTTCGCTGTATGGGGCCGGGCATTATCAATCTGCAGTATTACACCTTTCCTGTGGACTAAAGATATGCCCTCTTTTTCAATTGTTCTGAATACAGCCGTTGAAATTGCTGACAATACAACTCAGCAGTAACTGTTTCTCCAGGTTTCAACAACTGAAAGTGAATTATGCCACGACAGTCCCACCAAATGCACAGTAACACCTTTCTAAGTGATAAGCTAGGTTTAGGGGTTGATATTCCGGTTCGATTTGCAGAAAGACATTGCTTGGAAAGCTTTATGTTATCATAAAGAATCTATTTTTCATCTCCGGTAACGATTCTGCTAAGAAATGGATCTCTATGAAATCTGGATAGCAATGAAGTGCAAATTGATCGCCGAATATTCTTGTTGGTCTCAGCTAATTGATGCGGTACACATATTCCTTGCCTATATGCCTTTCCCATTTCGTGTAGGTGCCTTTGTATAGGTGACCATGTGCTTCTCGATAATTCTTATATACTTAATTTTGGATCAGTTTCCACTAGAGATTTTAGGGTGTCGTTATTAAATTCAACTGGTTGTCCACTTCGAGGCTTGTCAGAGAGATCATAATCACCAGTAGCAAACCTTCTAAACCAACGTTGACACTTGTTGACCTTCAATACATCTCCATAAACACCGCAAATTTTCTTTGTTGTTACCGTTGCATTAAATCCCGCATGAAAATGAAAAAGTATGCAATGACAAATATGATCCGATATGATGTACGATGCCGCCATTTTATTACAGGGTTGAAAAAAAATGATACTTTTTAGAATATTTTGAACACAGACTGCTTTACCGAAAACTGTAAAAGAATACGTGTTTCCACTTCAACGATCGGTATAGAACTAAAGGCAAAACAAATTCTTTGCAAATAATTGATTACTTATCGGTACCCCTAATATTATACAGAATGATATTCAAACTGTTAGCACCTCCTGCAATATCTATCTTTAATTACACATTTTCTTACGACTTGCGATAAACAGTGATTTCTCTATATTTGTCGTCGAGGTCTGGATGATAAACGTCGCGAAATTATCCCCACTACCGCGGGGTATACCCTGTGAGGGGCTGAGAAGCTCGAGAGATAACACGGCTCGCGTATATTTCCTGGACGATACATGACGCTGGGAAGACCCGTGTTATTGATATATAACGAGAATTCACTGTATCTAGTGGAGTTTACCACATCCCAACTGTGATATCAAGAGTTAATGGGCTACACACCTTTGGCAAACTATAAATATACGACTTCTAAGAAATGGTATATTCTATTAGTACAATTCTTTTAGAATGTGCTCCCAAAATTTTATTTGGAAATTCGTAATACTGTTTAGATTTCTAGCCCCAACAGTGCAATTATTGTAGTGCATAAAGTGATAACAGACAATTGATACCTTAAACGCGTTATTCTCGAAATAAAGTTTTTAAAATCGGTACCGAGAAATATTTAAAAACTACTAGACCAATTTGGAAAGAATTTTGTAATATCGTTCTCAACGCTGTCAACAGTTGATGATTAATAAGTCGGTAAAACTCTATTTTTCCAATATTTATAGATATATAGAGGGAAAAGTCTTTCTGACAAAAAATTTTCTTGTTTTAAGAAATTAAAAAAGTTTTGTAACTTTAAAAAAAATGGTAGGGGGTTAACAATGAGTGGCTCAGTAGTATCGATTCTAATATCGCTTTTCGTTGCGTTACATGGATACCAACATAAAATAAAAAATGTTATTAGAATCCGAATCTGACGTACGCTAACATAGTATTGCATTTCTAATGAAGGAGCGACTGACGTTAAATATTAGACTTTTAATGTAAAGTTATCAGCTTATAGTCTCGTCGTAAAGGTGTTATAAGACGATTTTGCGCAGGGTTTCTTCTAAGCCTGACACTTCTGGAAGTTATAGGTAGTTTTCGATAAAGCTTTAAACATCGGATTAAATGCAGAAGAGAAATACTAGAGTAAGGAACCCAATACCAATACTGGGTACCAATTACTGTGCCTATATTAATTATAATTATTTTTAAATCATAATGAATATTTAAAGAAGAGATGTATAACATATACAGAGTGTTCCGTCTAACGGGACGCACGATTTTTCACCCACTTGCAGCCATCTGACAAAAAAAGTTTACAAGAGTTGCAAGGTATGGAGAGCACAATAGATATCAGTAAAAATATTTCGAAAACAATTTGTTTTCATGGCGAAATTGAGGTCACCTTGGGTTTCACAAATAGGAACACATATTTCTTTTTGCCATATTTAGAGAACATCGTGACAAATTCAAAACACATATTACACGATATTTTTACTAACATAATACTCGATTTCCAATAGTGAAAATGTGAGAAGTACATTAACTGATTTTAATGAAATAAATGTAATGTATCTTTTTTATTATTCATTACGCTTTAAAAATAAATATAACTAATATAGCCACAGTAATTGGGGGTCCTTATCCTACTTGCTATCGTAGTTGAGCTTGATAAAATAAATAATAATTGGACTGCGGATGTTTACGCAATTTCAAATTTTTATAGGCAAATTTTCAGAAAGTGGAATGAAATAACAGTACAGCCTCTGTAGATCCAAAACGAATAAAAATCGTATTAAATTCTCTCGAATTTTATATTGTATTAATTTTTTATTATATATACCATTTTTTGAAAATTTCCATAAGCCATAAATGCATAAAGATCTGCAGTCTAATAATAATTTTAGTAAATGTCTTTGAACAGATCTCCAGACTTAACGTTTGAAAAGAGCAATCGTCGTGAAACTGAAGGGAATTTGAAATTCTAACTTGAATGTGTATTGCATCTGCTAGATCGCGTCACATGTACAAAGGCATTTAAGAAGAAGCCCAGAGTTCGCGGTAGTTGAAAACTGTTGATACGAAAAGTGAAAGAGCGCCAATTTCCTCGAAACATATTCCTGGCCCAGATTTTAACAACCACAAAAGCAACAGAGTGCCAACAACTAGATTCCTTGTCGCAGTGATTTTCTACTTTAAAGTTACTTTTCCCTTATGAACCGCAAAAGAGAAGTTTAACTCAAAAATGGTCGAAAAGAAAGTTCGAAGGGAGAGCGCAGAAGGTTCGCGTCGGCACTTTGTACCCAGTCAAGGTTCGAGTCGATTCATGGAACCCGGTTCCCGGACCAACCTTCGGTCAATTCGAAATCCATCCCGAAGATTCGAGACATCGTTCCCGACTGTATCCATCAAAAAAGAAAAAAATCTCCGTGGCTCGGGTTTCACGATACACAAACGGGCACGAAGTTGACGCTAACGAGCACCGACAATAGGAAAGGCGACCGACGTTCGACCGCATTGTAACGGCCTTCTATTAGCAAAGTCGTCGAGATACGAGGACCGGATCGTCAGATGAAGTATTCGAATGACAGATAATAATCGGCCGCCTATCGGTTTCACCAGCCACGTAATTTTAACATCCTTTTCCCCCCTCCGGCCGAATTAACAGAACCACCGGGCAACGCTCGAAAGTAACTTTTCGTTTGAAAGTTGAATTTTTCTCTCTTTCTCTTTATTTATGGATGCAGCGGAGTGGCTAGGTTTAATTATAGACGCGCCTAAGATAGATTTTACGCGTGAAACTTGTTTACAGGGTGAAAAGCCTGAACGCGCAACGATACACGCGATGTCCGCCGAGGAAAGCAATTTCAAGCGATCGCGCCGCGATGCTCGATAGAACAGCCATATTCCTTTGAAACCGTTCCACGCGATAAGCGAACTATTAGATAGACTGATCTCTATTCCCGGCGACAAGCAGAACGCGGTCGATAGAACGGGCTCACACGTAAATCTTACGCGCGGTGCCGCGCCGGCAGGAGAAAACAAGGAGACAAAAAATATGCCAACACACGAATAATCTTATCGTTCGCTTACTTTTTTCAAAAAACAGGTGAAGCGTCGCCGCTACGTAGCTCGGCAATAGAGCAGAGCAATTTATAGCAATTTTTGCTCCGCGTTATAGAAGAGCTACGATACACAGATAGATACAGTGAATTCTCGATATATGTTAACAACAAGGGCCGAGTGTCGTCTAGGAGACATACACGAGCCGTATTGTGTTTATACTCTCGAGCTTCATGTCCCCGCTCAGGGTGTACCCCGCCGTAGTGGGGATAATTCTATGACGTTTTGTTACGTATACGTATTACTAGCCAGAGTTCTGCTTGTAAATATTAGAAATAAATGAATCAAGAAAAAGTAGTACTGTCTTTTATACGGGACACAATGGCGTATGTCATTTTTTTGTGTTTAGACTATTTTGTTAGATATGAAGGTGACGTTCAATTATTTTAAATAGAATGCTGTATATAGTTTTATACCACATGAAAACGTGTGTCTAGACGAATTCGTCCGTATACTGCACAGTGACCTTTAAGATCATGCAAGGTCAGAAATGGAAGGAACATTTTGAATATTTCATACCAATGTGTTTACAAGTATTCCTTATTCATACGAATCAGATGATGTCATTCACATTCGGAGTGTTTACCTCTAGTTTCTACTACGACGAGACAATTTCAGTATTACTTCAGAAACCGATTATGTAGTAACATCCCATAGTAATGTATCGTTTTTCGTTGGACGAGAAGGCGGACATGGTACGCATTTATTACCAGTGCAATAAAAGACGAAATAAATTGAAATTCCTAGAAGAATATCCGGACAGAGTGCAACCAAATGAAAATCAGTTTGTTTTGTGTTCCAAGCGTTTGAAGGAAACAGGGTCTTCCCAAAATAAGTGTCATAATTGGAAATGTCTTCTTTCTGAAGATAAAAAATTAGAAGTCCTTTTACATTTCGAAGAAAATCCGACAACTTCGATTCGAAAAGTAGTTTCACATTGCTATGAAATATTCAAAATGTTTCTTCTATTTCTGTCCTTTCATGACCTTCAAGGTCACTGTGCAGTATACGGACGAATTCGTCTAGTCACACGCTTTCATGTGATATAATAAATATACAGCATCCCATATAAAAAATTGAAGGTCACCTTCATGTCTAACAAAATAGTATAAACATAAAAAATCACATACGCCATTGTGTTGCGTTCCATATAAAAAACAGTACTACATTTTTCTCTTTCATTTTTTTCTAATATTTACTGTTTACAAGAAAAACGCTGGCTAGTAATAGCGTGAACACCCTGCATAGAGAAATCACTGTATTACTTTTAAGGGACGGGAGACAAGGAAAATCTACTAAGCACTCTGCGCGTCAGTTTCGAAGGAACAAGGCTGAGGTGAAAGCGCGAGAGGGGCAGAAGCGACTCTCGAATTCCATCGGGTAGTGTAAACAAACAGGCTCGTTTGACCAACCTTTATGTGGCATCTTCCAGAAGGGCGGTTCGGGGGTGGGTGAGCAAGGGTTAGCCACCCCCGCGCCCAACAGGGTCCTTGCCGCGTGCAGCGCCGCCGCCGCCGCCTCCCGGCTCCGCGCTGCCGCAGCGCTTGGCGGGTAATCCGAAGCGCTGTCACTTCCGGCAATGCCGGCACCGCCACCGCTGCCTCCGCAGGAACGAAGGTGTAGGTTCAGCCGACTGCCGGCGACCGTTCCACCACCACCACCTCCACCTCCGCCGCCACCTCCGGCCACGCTAACACAATGCTGCAAACAGAAAAACAATCTAGCATCAACCTTTCTCGTACCTTTCACCGCTCGCGCCACGCCGCGCCGAGCCGCGGTTACGATCGACGCGTTCCTCATGAATACACCCCCGAACAAAAACACAGCACATCTTACATTATTTTCAAATTCTGTGGTAGAAAATGGTAGAAATACATTTTTCGTGTCATTAGGGGAGAATTGCCGAGTTTGGAGCAGCGCGTAGGTTGAACCTAATTTATAAGTCATAGATAATTAACAGCACTGCTTTCTTGGAGTGGGTGATTCCCAAGGTCATTTGAAGGTACTTCGTCCTTTGCGAAAATATAGCCTCTAAGGTTTCGCTGTCCTTTTCTTCGTTCTGCGTGGATCAAAGAGTGGATCTCCTGGCCGATATATGTCCCTAGCTAGTCCCGTGGTCTGGACATATATCGAGTAAACACTGTTTAAATTTTCTAGTATGCGAACGGGACATAATGATAGCAAAAACACAAAATCACTACTTCTCACAAAGAAATACATTCAAGTTACGCAAGCCGATTTGATGAAACTCATGTGAAACAAATAGTTCTTCAAAAAATATTTGACACGTGTTTTTTTTTATTACCAACTATCCACTTTGAAGGGGTGAATACAACCCCCAAAGTTGAAACCACATTTTTTAGATATCTCGGAAACCAGTGGTCGAAAAAAATTGAATTTTTTTTAAGTTGTGTGTTTTTGAATGGGGAATTTTGTCGCGCAAGAAAATTTTAACAAAACTTATTTGTTTAAACGATATATTAAAAATTCGATTTTTTTAGCAGTTTCTCCTATTTATTGTTAATTCGTTTCAATATAAACTCGGATTTGTAATCTTTGATCCAAAATAGGGAATACGTGTTTTAGATTTTTTTTTGTCTTTTGCCATTTAATCATAATTAAACATAACAAATTATAGTCTTGCATCTCGTGCGGAGGAAGGAATTCTGGCTTGTTTTGTAGAAGTATGTGTAGGCAGTCATTATAAACGTTTATAGTATGTTGAACGATGGCACTGAGGTATATGTCGTTAATTGTTTTATGAGTAGCCAAAGGAGATAGCGCAGGTACAAGCATAACACGGTGCAAATCAGCGCTGCGGGGAAAGGGTATTCTTTTTTATGACTAATATGGAAGGATTTAACCATGGAGGGGGACATTCTACATGAGAAAATAAGTCGAAAATATGCAATGAATTTTGTACATTTGACACCTCGTATTCGAGAAAACCGAGTTTGGAAATTCGACGAACACGCAGGCTATTGAACAGGGAATCGTCTGACGTGTCTGATCATGACCTACTGATTCTACTTCGTACAAATACTGGGCACGCAAACTTGGCGGACCTTCGAAGTCGATTTTGTAGAAGACTTTTCGATGATTTTCGACTTATTTTGATTGACAAATTAGCTTGTCACCCCGAGTTCAAGTGGTATCCACTATGATACATTTGAACTTACTAATTTCGGCCTCGTTAAGTCAATTACATTCATTTGGCAGCAACCTCTGCGGTTGATATTTGACACTTAACGCGTTCACCCTTACTCATCCCTCATTTTTCCAACTTAACGCGTGCTATGCTATATAGGGTGCACGCACCCCACGCGGAGCTGTTCGATCAGGTAATATGAAATTTTCACTATTAAATGGTAAAGAATCTTTTGACATCATATTTTGTTGAAATAAATAATAATAATAATAATAAATGATAATAATTTGTTGTGTAGTATCTAAATGTACGTTAAAACTCTATAAATACTGTAACTGTAGACTGCGAATCATTAGCCCCTCATTTTTCACTAAAAGTTTGAAAAATATTTTCATTTATTATAATTATAGGTAACAATCGTGAAAATCTGTTTACATCATCATCATCATCAATGTTGCCCAACTTCATTACAGGTTCAGTAAAAAATCTGGGCTTTTTATTTTGTTCGAAATTCCAAACATATTTTTATGTATCATTAAGTAGACTAATACTCCTTAGTTTCATCCACTTTTTAAAGAGTTACTCCAATTAAAAGGATTTACTTCTGCACTGAATATTGACATTATAAAGAGGATGTAAACTTTTGACAAAATGTTAGTAAGTAAATATATTTGGTTCGAAAATAATATTCAGAACATTCCATGCACTACAAAGTTTACTCGATATATGTCCAAACCACGGATCTAGCTAGGTACATATAAAGGCCAGGAGATGCTATTCTTTGACGTAAAAAAGGACAACGAAGCTCCAGAGGCCTCGTTCTTGGCCCTTCACGTCGTATACTCCGCGGCAGTGGGGATAGTTCTGGGACTTTTATCGGATAGGCATTTGGGATATATGTAGAATAATCATTGTATTTAAAGAATTGGAGAACCGATCTGATAATTTCTATAAGTACCTTAGAATGCCAACTCAAATTAATTGAAGAATATTATATCCCTAAGCCGGTGGTTGTTAACCTGGGGTGCATGCATCCCTGGGAGTGCGAGGAAGCGTTTCCCAGGGGTGCGATAGAAGTTTCTAAATAGTCGATGAAAACTTAGTTTTCAATAAATAAATTATCTTCCAATACATGTGAATTTCTAAATAAAAAAATAGAAACACATTTTCCAAAGGGGTGCGAGAACTTATTTTTAGAATCAAGGGGGTGCTCGCTGAAAAGGTGAAGAACTACTACTCTAAGCAATCGAATCTTCATGCATGTATTTCTGCAATAAGTCTGGCATAATCTCTGGTTCGTATTTAATATCTTTCATATGTTATATTCCATGAAGACATTTATTTGCCATTTTAACACAATTGTCGTTAATCTTATGTATATTATTGCCAGCTCTCGCACTATATTATTGTTGCCAACCATAATCTAAATAACCATTTTAGTACGAAAGATAAAGGTAAGTACACCTGCCATATTTTATGTGGTTGTAAAATTTGAAAGCGATTTAGTAACCTAGAATTGGAAAATCATTGATGAAGAATTAGAAAATGTTGATGTGCTTCTAAAATTTAAAAAAAACTGAATAGCTTTTCAGTTTCAGTTTTTGTCTCGTTAAGACGCTAAACAATTATTTGCCTTGTCATTTTAGCGCAAGCTAGTTAGTTTTAAAAAGTACATTTTTATCGATTACGAAAATAATTAAATATTATACACTGAACTTGGACTCTGATCAAAATAACAAGTGTAAATTGCGTTTTGCATTTAGACGAGTTTAGATTAGCGCTGTGCAACCGCTAAAAGAATTTCACAGAGGAGCTATGCAACAGAGTCTGCCCCAACGATTTCTTTTTCCGGTGGCGAAGAATATTTGAGAGCACAAAGCCAAAGCTGCTTTTGTCAAAGCGCTTGTTATATATCATTTATATTTATTATATAATTATCTCCGTCGCAAAATAAAGTTAAACATGAAGCAATGGAATGGGTGAAATAAATATGTTGTAACTACACGGGAATCTCGCGACTACGACAACGGGAAATAACAAAGCCGGAAGACTAATGCATAAGATTTACAAGCAAAAGCTCTCTTCGCTGTTCCTCCGCAACTGTTGATGAGTATTCGCGTCAAACGGGGCACGCGCTTCTGTTCGCAGCATCCATTTCAAACCGAATACACAGTTACCCTTGTGCCTTCCTTTAAATAGAAAGTGACTCGGTTCGTTTACACGATCTATTGTCCACGGGAACCACTTCCCCGAATACACCGTACAAATATCATCTTTTCCCCTAACGAAGAAAATCATTCCTTTCAAATCTACATTCAATCGCTCAAAATGGATCGAATATTACGCGTACGGTGTTCGACTTTGGATCTGGATTTCGTTATTTAAAATTCCCGCGTGTGCGTTACAATCGACTTCGTTCCGGTCCGTATCGTGTTCCACCATTTTGAAGAAACAAGCAGGTCGGGTGTTACGAATTGAAAGTGTATTACCGCTTCATTAAAACGAGCAGCGATTCGATGTTTCGCGCGAAGAAATAAATCTTGCTAAATGTGTTTCAATGAACCCGGTTTTTGCAGCGCGCGCGCGACGCCATATTGGCGGGCGTTTTGTGTTTCACCGACGCCGCGTCTCTCGTTAAAACTTCATTTCTGCGACTACAGGGCGGAATGCGAACGCTCCAAGCACAAGAGTTGCGTGTCAAGTGGACCGAAGGATTAAACACGTTGACGGAGGATGTCACGTTCGAGCGATTTCTTTCACTAGAACTTCATTCTCGGTGAGTTCTCGCGAATTTGTCGCGCGCAGCAAACGTACCTGGCACGGCCGCCGCACAGTGTCGCGAATTGCCATTTTAGGTGGAAAAAGGTCGTGTCAGAAGATAGATATAACATTCATATATTCTTCTTTCGGAATATTTACCTAATTATACCCGTAATAATTCATTTAATAGCTATATAAGTATCGAAATCAATACGTGAAAACTTCGAACCGTATACGACGAAATCGTACGTTTATATTTGTTCTAAAGAAAATTATGTTAGAGCAATATATATGAATCTTTAAGCTTCTATGCACGATATTCTATATTAACATAAGTAAATATTTACATTAATGTTCACAAAGTTCGTTAATAAAGTCCCATACAATAATTTTTAGAGATTTTTTAAGTTCCAGTTTTCTATGCCGGTTAGTTGACTTTAATAGAGCAGAACTAGAAAGTCTCAAAAGATCCCATCTTGAAATTATTATTGCATTAAGTTCAAACTATATAGAAGGGATTCTGATAAAAATCAGCTGCAAATATCTGCTAACCTGCCTGTCACAATTTTATTAAATCTTTGTAACACCGTACGGTGGATGGAATGGGCATTCTAGGAAAGCAGGAGGAAGTGGCTTCACAAATGATGGTAACACGGCTAGACGTTCCGTCAACAATTTTTCAAAAATTTCGAAAATAACAGGCATTAATAAGGAACTTCTTCATCTTATCTGCTCTTTCTTCAGTTCATAACATTAATTTTCTAAATTTCGAAAAATTTTTTCGCGAAACAAAAGATTTATATTTAAATTATTATTTCATAGTGTAGAAATAAGTAAATCATGCCTATTGCCAAATCGCATAATGTCTGAAGAGGCTTAAGAAGCTCGCAACAAAGACATAATGAGGTTTAGGATTGGCCACGCAAGAAAGAATTCGCGTGTATCTACAAATTACGACTTAATAGCAATGTTGTTAATTACTTCTGATCCCATCATAAATTATTATAGGGTGATACCACAAAAAAAATACAAATTCACTACCGAAAGATGTGTTAGATCTACTTTTAACAAGAACTTTCGTCTAATCCTATAAGTAACTTAGTTGATAGCGACAGCGATATTAGCAAAGAATTATTTTTATATTGTTTTATTTAGATGTTAGTGTTATACTTATTTAATATTATATTTTTATATTTGTTTCTATGATTTATATAATATTTTTCAATATAAATATTATTTTTAAATGTTCTACATATATTGAATCTCATTTCTAACAAAAATTTCAATCGGTTTGAAGAAGGATGGCCATTCGCGACACTGTGCGCCGCTCGTTCGCTCGAATTTTTCACGTACCCGCCCGCGTGCAATGATTCGGTTATTAGAATTTTCATACGGCGGGACAGAGGTTCCACCGACGGGCTCGTTTCGTCATCGAGCGAAGAAGATGAAGACGAAGAAAAAAATATGAGCAGTGAAACAATTTCGTCACCTTGCCGGGTTTCGCGAACAATGGGCCTGTTGGCAAAGAACGCCGGCGAACGTTGTTGGGAAACGCAGAGACGATTTCTAACTCCCGGCGGCACTAATTAATTAAAAAGAGGATGCGATAATGGAGGATACGATATGCGTACTGATAACTGCGGTGACGAGTGCCATGGAACAATGTAACTCGAAGGTCTTCAAAGGTGAAGGTGCTAGACTGTCAATGGTATGCATAAGAAAATAAAGTATAAGATAACTATATCTGCGAAGTGCACAAGGACAGTGATTTGCGAGTTAACTCGATTCTGTATGAAATGTCCGACTTTGAACGGTAACTTTACACAACCGCGACTATTTTCTAACTAAAATTATTCAAAAAAGAATTACACGTTTCTTGATTGTACTATGGTAGAAATTGAATTTTTTGGCCATCGGCATGATTCATTTACAAGACTGCCATTAGCCCTTTTTTCATGAGTCACCACATCTTCACCAAATAATGCTATCGTCAACATGTTGTTTCTCCACTTGCACAAAAAGGACGCGCGACAATCGCATTTTGATCGAAGTTGAAGTAAAATTTATATGTTTCAATTAAAATTGAAGACGGGATCTTGAGAATCAGGTTTACAAAGTGATGTACAGACTCCAAATATGTATGCAAAATAAAATGGCTGTGCAGCGATTGTGAGGCACAGAAGGTAAATATAAATTCATGCGGTGAAAATAGTATATTATTACTCTTAAACTCCTTTAATCTCTTCACTGCTTCAAATTGCTCCGTTTCTCTCAAAAATGCATAAAATCCGGAATCTAGTGACCGTAATAGTATTTCGTGGTGAAAACGCATTATAAAATCGGACATTTCGTACGCAACAACCTAATATTTTATAAGGGAAGAATCTTGATATCTTCGTTTCAAATTCGAAGTCCTTGTGAAAAGGGATAGATCGGAGCAGCGACAAAGTAACATCTTTCTAACGACCGAGTAAACTCCGTGGAACTCGACGGAAAATCTCGAAAGACGGCACCAGCATCGAATCCGTCAAACAATCTTCCTCTCTCATCTGTTCTGAAACGTCGCCTCGAGATTGAGCGCAAGGACCGCGCGCAACTTCCGTGAATCGTCGATGTGCATAAAATAGCGAAAAAAAAAGAAAAATAAAAAAACTCCCAGAGTGTACAGGAACTGTTACGGAGCAAGACCGTCGAATAAATCTGTCGGATTCATAATCGCGATGCGTTAAACGCGGCGTTTGAAATGCCGCTGGAAAGGGAATAGAAGGTTAAATTTCGCGAGCCGTCGGCCCGGGATCCGCGTAAAGGCTGATCAATGTTTCCGCGTGAAACGTCGAAACCAGCCGCCCCGGTCGGAATAACTTCGATATTGTTGCGAGCGCTTTCATAAGCCAATGTGTAAATCATGAAAACTCGATTGATCCCCGCGTACTTCTGCACGCTCTTTCACGCGCCCTTTCACGCGTACAAACGGTCGCCGCTTCAAAGAACATAATTCAGGGGATTATCGTGCGCGAAACGGGGCAAATATTGGCACCGTCGAAACTGGTTCGCCAAAAGCAAATGTTCGAGGTGCGCCCAGAAAATAAATAACGCCACGACGAATAATAAACATCCCCCGGTGCCGCCGGGTATATATTTCTGGTCATTTTTCTTTCTTCCTTTTTTTTTTTTGTTAAGCGTCGTGCCTGATCACACGGTCTCTTTACGAATTTATCGTCGACGAAACGCAACATCTCGACACGCATGTACACGCGATGGCGAATTTCGCGAGAAAAAAATCGCGCGTACCCCCCCCCCCCCAACCCCGTAACTCGCAACAATAAAAAGGAGCAACAACTTTTTCGTTGGCAACCACGGCGTTTTAGCGATTCCCTTTATTAGCATTTGATACGCGAATAATTAAATGTTAAATTCACGTTACGCTCGGAAAATAGGCGAAGGCTAATTTGCTAACTTGCCCTACGTGCTTGCACGTCCGCCGACCTGTGCAAGTAGAGACACATTACTCTTGAACCTCGCGGTCCTGACTATATGTGGTATAGCACTGTACACGAGGGTGGACAGAGGGTCAACGTTAAATTCGGTCAGAAACTCCGGTAAACAGTTGCGAACACTTGTAAAATAATTAGGGTCGCCGGCGAAATACAGTTTTCCGAGTTCTCCTGCTAACTCTTGCCCGCAATATACTTTCGATCGTTGCCTCCCTCCCCCATAAAACCGTCGAGTTAATTTTCGTTTAATCCAATAGACGGCGAATCAAACCTTAAACGCGGTCGGTAATTCTATTTTATGTACCTGATCAATCGCACAAACGCGTATTCCCTACGTTCCCTCTAAGAAAGCTGTTGAAGTCGAGCAATAAAGGCGGTCCCAAAAATGGGACACTTCCTCGAAATGGATGATTCCCGAGGGCATTTGAAGTGATTTTTTCCTGTGCGAAAACGTTCTCCGCGCCTTCGTTAAGGAGTTATCGACAAAAAAATACGCAACAATCAGCGCGTGACAACAACGGACGGACGCCGGCGGGTCGCTCTGAGCGCGGCATTATCATTGGCCGAGCCGAAATTCGTCCGCTGTTGCCGCGCCCCGATTGGTCCGTGTTTTTCGTTAATAACTCGTCAACGAAGCCACGGAGAATATTTTCTCAAAAGAAAAAGTTTCTTCAAATCACCTCACGAATTAATCGCGGACCATCCCTTTCAAGGAAATAGACTATTTTTGGGACGACCCCTATATTAACCCTTAGCACCCGAATGGCGACTGTAAGGCGTCACTAGAAATTGCTGTGTCATTATTCAAAATATTTTTTACATTATTAAATTCGTTTATATTCAATAAATTATTAAACATTTTTATAACATGAAAAATATACACACAGAAGGGAAATATTCTAGGTCGGAAGAAATATTTCGTTTTGGAGTTAAAATAGCGTCGAGTGTAAAGGGTTAAATATTCCCAGAACGGATAATGATTCAAAACACTCGGTTTACTTGTGCAAGAACTGGAAAGCGAAAAACAATACTTTGGACCATTCATCGAGCTAGAAAAAAAATGTAGATCCAAAAATGTAGAGGGGTCTAAGCAAAAGAATTAGAAGTTATTCGTTTTGAATCGGTCGCATCTGCAAAATGATTTCTAAAAGCGCAAGCTCGGGAATCGATCGTCGCGAAATCGTTCATTCCGCTCTGAGCAAGGAGCTTTCCCGAACAACCGTGTAATTTAAACTCCCGTGGCCGGGATTCTTGCGGTCAGATTGGTGTTTACATCGACAGTAATACCCTCTTTGGCGATCGAGATACCTCTGAAGGCGGGTTTACAACAGCAGCGCCGGTACACCTACGCGCATTCCACCGTCGCTTTCGTTCGTCATAGTTAATCACGCCGCAGTTACGACCAGTGTTAATTATCATTCGGCCCGGTTCGTAGATCATTAGCTCCTTTCATCCTGGTCGTAGGGAACGTCGCGAACACGGGAGCCGGAGGGAAGAATACAGAAGAGTGAGAGAAAGAGAAAGAGAGAGAGAACCCCATAAACGATCCGACTCGATCAAAATGTGTAAGCTGTGTTACATCGTCGACTGATTATGGACTACTATCCCGGTGCGATCGCTTTGTATACCCGAGAGAAAAGTGCGATCGCTTAACGTAATGCGGCTCTAATAGATACGCTTATTAAGGTAACCGAGGAATGCGACGGAACGCGGACGTTCCCCGTCGAGTGTATTATTTTCCGATTATTTACCTGCTCGTCGCGCCGTGAACGGATTAATGGAAAAATAATAGATTACAAATAAAGACGTTTCGTCGAGGCAAACTTGTTGATCGGAGTGGCCGCGTCCAACAGGAAACAGAAATCACTGTTCCGATAATTTGCGATTTCGAGTGAGAATTTTGTGTAGGTTAACCCTTTGCGAACGGGAATTTTTGCTTTGGTGAAACGGAATTTTATACCGAGGTGTATTGTTTCGGGAGTTTGGTACTTTTTGAGAGCAATTTCTTAAAAAATTGTCGACTGACACGTGTCCGCGAAGAGTTACATTCGATCAAAGAAGGACGGATACATGCTCTAAGATATAATGCGCGGCTGGAGTTTATTGAAATCGAATAAAATGTATTATTCCGCAAGCAAACTTCCCCGTCGACATTAACCAAATCCGCACGTAGTTTACTAATTACTCGGCTTCTTCGTCGCCTGTGGCGAGGTTAGAAAAAGCTGCCACGCGCATGAAATTACTTGATGCCGCGTTCCGGTGACGTTTTACACGAAAAATTACACGTAGCGGCGAGATTTCGTCTACGTCCCCGAAGGAGGAGGAGGTGTAGAGTTTGAAAAAGGAAAAACGTCGTGCAGTCTCAAAGCGACGGCAGACAGTGTAACGACATTCACGACGGTCGATTTGCAATTAGCGGGTTCCGCGGGAACACTTTTCCTTTCGACAAAAGCGCTTCCACGAGAAATCTTGTGATCCCGCGGCCTCGTTAATGGCGGCCGCGCAAACAACCTGCCGAAGGGGGATCATTAACGACGCCGAGATTTTTGTACATTAACCTAATGCCTGACGATTTTCGGTCGACGTGCCACGGTAAATAAAGACGAAAATGCTATCCCACTATTTAAAGACCGGCGAATGCAGGCTGCACAGGTAGACGGAAGAATGAGATGCGCACCGCTCTTGACAAGAGCGTACGACCCCCAGCTGCGCGACTTAGAACGTCGGATACTTCTCGAGGAATTTCGTTGGAAAGGAGAAGCAACCTTTAGGCGATGTCCCGGCGGCATAGCTGAATCATTACCAATTTGTCCGCCATTTGTCGTCGCACTTACAATTCGTACTATGTAGCGACTACCGGATACTTTCGTCACTGGAAACGCACTCGTCTTCCATAATAAAACGTAAAATATTCTAAAAATATCCACTGTACCATATCTATACTTGCGGGAACAGTTTTTCTAATTATTCGTTCAATTTTGGCTCGTTTTGTCATGTGAAGAATTGGGCAAACGTTATTTCGAATTATTCGCAAGTTGTTGGTCATTCACGATTGAATTAGGAAAAATCGGTAGGACAACAAAGTAACTGAATACAGTAATTTCTCTATATATGTCGCCAAGACCTGGATGATAAACATGGCGGAATCATCTTCACTACCGCGAGGTATACCTTGTGAGGGGCCTCGGACGACGAGGAGTGTGAACATAACACGGTTCGAGTATGTCTCCTGGACGATATACGACGCTGTCAAGAACCGTGTTGTTGACATATATCGAGAATTCACTGTAGGTCGACAGCCAGATCAAAAGCGGGCCCAATACGCTCGAGATTCTGTGATGCTCTACGGTTTTGGTTGGCAGTTTGGTTCCGATCGGTGACACTAATCGGCAGACTGCATTGTAACGAATGAAAGAATAACGAATATTATGAACGAATAACGATTGAGAGGAACCGTCGAACGAATAAAGTTATTCGAAACTCCAGAGTACAGTGCTTATAAGATGTCGAATTTTTTTGGTGACATTAACGATGAACGCCGGATTCTCAATTCTCACGGTCTTCGACTCACAAGAACGACTCAAATCATGTCGTTTTATAAATCAAAAGATAAATTTGTCAACTTTTAAATTTGTAAACAGAAAAATAAATAACGCACTTTCGGATGATATATTGGCTTGTCCGGAAAGTTCTTGTCGTTTTTCTGTAGGCGATATAAGAATAGGTCTGAATATGTCAGAATGATTGAAAACAAATGGTATGTGTACATAGGTTCAAAAGGTGATTTTTCAGGTATTTTTAGAAAAAAGATTGATTAGGATACATTAATTTTTGTTAGTTTTATACGCTCTTAAATATGAAAGGAATCCGAGTGAATTATAAAACGCAAGTTGCGTGAAAGATGGAGAAAGATTATGGAACAAAATGGCACTTATAATAATTCAATAAATGCATATCGAAATATAAATGTATTGCGTTTCGGTTTCCCTTAAAAATCGGCACGATCTTTCCGGACAAGCCAATAAATTCTGCTCGGATCGAGAAGACACTATGACGAATGAAAAGTTGCCGCAATGAGTTCATTGTTGAATAGTTGCGTTAAATCGCTACGAAATGAAGAAGGATTTTTTCTAATGGAGAAAATATAATTTGCACCATTGTTCTCAAGCATTGTGCCGAAGAAGGGTAACGAAGATCAAGCCTTGAAGATTTCGTGTGCCGACAGGCGTCGAGATACGATCTCGATTCTGCTACGACTCGCTAGACAAAACAATATCCACGTCGGTAGTTAATTTGACGCATCCAAATACGAGAACGCAACACTTAGCACGCGTGTAAGGATCCCGTATCTCGATCTCGGCGTGTTTAGCCAACGGCCATAAGCTGAACGGGCTATTTTTTGTTCGAGCGGACACTCTCGCGAGCACGCGGCCCAACCGGGAGATTAATTTCCGTTCTCGTAATTCAGCGGAAAGAACGGCGGGAAAGGTGCACGGAATTAGTAAATAATTCGAATCGGTGAATTTTCTCTACGAGCGTCGCTGCGGCCGCCGCTGCCGCCGGTCGTCTCGTCGCCCTCGAGCGTTTCAAGTACAACAAAGGGCTTACCGTGAAATCTCCCGAGGTACTCGCGGAGGCTTTCTTTGCCGAGCACTCGAGCACCGAGGGGACATCTGTTATTTTCCGAGATTGTATCACTTTCAATGAGCGCGATGTTTCTTTTTCCCCTCTGTCCGCGTAAAAATAATAAAGGCGGACAGGTGTTCACGGACGTGACCCGCGCCGTACCTCGACAGCGGGGCTCTCGCGATCCCTAATTTGGCCGACGGTGCGTATAAATTATTCATAAAGGAGAAATTTGTTTCGTTCGGTCGAAATATACTCGCTCAGTCTCCGTTCCGAAATGTTGAAAGTATGATGAGATGAAAATATCGCCGACGGAAGGCCAATCAGCGCGAGCCGGAGAGAGAACCTAGGCACCCTTGCAGATTTTCCAGAACGGATCCTGCCGATTTTCACGTTTTGGCAGAAACAGAGGAGGCGAAAGAAAATTTCGTTGACTGGGCCTACACTGATAGTGTAAAAAATATTATAACGCGATTATTGAGAAGAATTAACCGAATTAAGCGCTAGGAAAAATGTTTTCAAATAATACGCGTTCGTTCGACTAATTTAGTAGAAATAATGTCCTCGCGTTACACACGACAGGTGGAATGTTTAGAGTGCTCGGTGGATTTGATTGGCAAACAATAAAGGGCCGGGACGTTATTTAATCGCACCCTACCGCGAAATAAATCCGATGCAATTCACTTTCGGTTGACAGCGTTTTTTTCGCGATCACAATGAGATATTGGAGCGTCAACAGCGCCATTGTGGCAGCAGCAATTTGTCACTAAGCGTCGAGCTACCCCGGGCTTTCCACTTATTACGTCTAGCCGAGTTCATTACAGTTTCCCGCGGCCGACGGCACTCTGAATCGCAACGAAAAAAAAGAATGATTGGATTCAATGAAAATGAGGAAATGGAACAACAGCGAGTACGCTTAACGCGAAATGAATTTACTTGAAGAATTGACTGTTTTCAAAAGTTTTAACCCTTCTCCTACTGTTTCTACGACAAAATTTTTTAATTTTTATCATTAATCTCAGTGGGGTTTCACTGAATTTCGCTGAAGAGTGTGCGGGTATTCGAATACAAAGACGAACCGCACAAACGTGTTATAAGCTGAAAATGGTAGGCATAGTGGTTTCCAAGCACGCAAAGTTTGTGAACTGTTCAAAATCTACAATATGATCGACAATTTGTAAAAGAAATTACTACTTTCCGACCTTATAATGCGAGTATAAATGCCCTCAACCGACCCGACGGCGATTTTCAATGCACCGTGTTTTAGCGAAATTCGTTGCTCGTGGAGAATGATTTCATACCCGCAGTACTATGTATGTATTTATGTGTAACGTAACAACACTGAAAAGTACACTTCCAAACGTGACTTTTTCTGTGGATTCGACAATGTAAAAACAGTGAACTGATGCCGGCGGATTAGAATGCTTCGCAAACTTCCGGTACTACACTTTCGTTTATTTATATTTGGGCACATAATCTATGCGCGAATAATCAAACAACGACATACGCGTTTCAAACCTCGTAACTCACTCGGATAGACGTACCAATCGCGTGACTCGTACCCGACATGTACTATACAACATTCTTTGTCAATGGGCGCGAAAAGAGGTGCAAATTCGAATCACTATTGCACCTCTTACGAGATATTCGCAATTCATCGGTCTTTCGTCTCTCGAGCAAAACAATCAAAGCTCGGCCCATAGAGTCCACGGAGTCTCTCTACTCTTGTATCCACTTGGCAATTTTTCGGTCCGATTGTAGATTGAGAAAAAGAACGTACCGTGTCGAGAATGGCCGTGGTCAGGCCGGGTCCAATCACCAGCTAAAAGCACAATCCGCAGCTACGTATCTTCCGCGCGACGTTCACAGCACTTTTGAAGCGCAGCGCGGCCAAGCGGTTGCTGGTTAACAATCCTCTCTCGACTATAGCCGGTTGCTTGCCGCTCGTGAGGACAAGACGAGCGAACAGCGCGCGTATCTTCGGCGAACGGATCTCACTGAATCACTGAGAATGCACAGTTTAACGTGAGCGGCGCGTGCTCGTCACGGAATTCACACTGGAGCGTCGCCGGTTCGGGTCTGGATGGGGATCCAGAGGAGGGCCGGCCGGATATCGGGCACAAGCGGCGGCGTGTTTGCGGTCGTGCAGGCCCCTCCGGTGGAGCGACGGTGCCGTTGGTGCCCGCGGAACGTGAATGAACGAAGGTGTCGCGGTAGCGAAACGACACCTTTTTGCCATCAACGAACAACGAGGGGGGAAACGGTGTGTGTTTTCCGGGTCGGGCGTCGCGTTTATTCGATGTACAGCGGTGGTAATCGCGTTGAGCTGACCAAGGAAACGAGAGAAGGAGGAATCGAACGTGAGAAAGCGTCGGTCAAGAGGAAAGAAACACGTGCAACTCGAAAACAGGGGTGCAGTGACGCGTCACTGCTGCGGTGCGCGGCGCCCGATTGACCACCAGAGTCTGCCTTCCTTCATGCGAAGATCCCTGCCGCACGATTTCGTCACCCCCACCCCTTACTACCGTCCCTTGTATACGATCTCCCTCTATCGGGCCGGCCTCTCTCTTTCTCTCTCTCCCTTTCTCCGTCCCTCTATCCGCCTATGACTGCTCTCTCGCTAAGCTGTCCCTTTCTGTCGCACGGCCCAGCTAGCCCGACGAAGGCACCCGTGTAGCCCCTCCGGGCAAATTCGTCGGACGACGAGCTGGCTTCGAGAGCGACGGGCTGCGTTCCCCCCTATCCGAACCCCCTCCCAACGCCAAGCACCCAGAGACTTCCGTGTTGAGCGTGCATCTGGGTGGAGCCACAGCAGCACGACCGGTGTGGTCGGATTCCCTCCGTTGTGTTCTCCATCGAACCCCGTCGAGGAGTGGGGGCTGCGTGCAGGAACGACAGCGACAGCGCGCACCGGCGTGACTGTAAAAGCGGCGTTCGCGCCTCGACGGAACGCTCCGCGACCAAGCCGTAGCGGTCCCGATGGGCGGAGCCTCCCGGAGGCGGCACCCTTTGCCGTTGGACCGCGCCACGGGACGCCATTGTTTTTGCGGCGCGGTGCCCCGTACGACGCCCGCGACGCACGCCGACGCCCGGCGTCGCGACTCCACTCTCGCACGCAACGCCGTCGCGGCCGTCGTCGTCGTCGTCATCCGCCTGCCTCTTTTCTCTGCCTTCGTTCGGCTGGCCGCTCGAATTTCTGCGCCAACAGGTAAGTCGACGATCCGTACGTATGCGCGTGTGATCGTGCGATCCGTACGTATGCGTGTGTGATTGTGCGTTCGGTTTACGTGTCTCTACGCGCGGCTGCGTGCGCGTACGTATCCGTGCGTGCGCCGTGTGCGTGTGTGCGCGCAAGAACGCGCACGAACGCGCGTGTGCGCCCCGAGAGTGCACGGCAAGAATCTCGTATGTACGAACGTGTGTGTCGCACTTCGCATCTTTATCTTCGTTTTCCTGCAACCCTCTGCCCGTCGATTCTCTCTTCTCACCCTATTCTATCCATTTTGTCTTCGAAAGAACCACTCCACGCCTTATTGCCATCGTTCCGTATTTCTCCTTGTCTGGCGTTCATCAGGTTGCGAAGTGAAGGTACGTTTCAGAGTTTTCCTCGAAAATAGTCTCGCACAGTGTGTCCGCCGGGCAAATTCGAAAATTTTTATTCTCAAACGCAGTGTCTATTTGCTAAAAAATTCTGGCGATAGTTTCACTCTCGGACACGTACCTTAAGACCGGCATGAGTGTGCATCCCGCGAGTGCGGAGCAACCACGGTCGAAGACGCGAGAGTGGAGAGAAAAAAAAATGTTGGTCGCCGGACATTGCGCGCCCATGTTAATGCACTGTGTGCGTGGACGCGTTGTACCGTAGCTGAATGGTTGCTTCGTTGTTTGCTCAGCTAATCTGTTTACGGGACACACCGTTTGTACTGTAGTTTCGGTCTACGCTTCGGACTCGATCTGCCATGTTCCCGAGACTGTGCGCTCACCTCTTTTCCGCTCCGGGGTTGTTTGGCAAGTGAAGACGAACGTGTAAACAACTCGGGCCACGCAGTCACGTGCACCCAGGAGAACGAAAAACCGAGTGGACGAGATCCATTGCAAGAGCGTCGCAGACATATCAACGGGTTAAAGCTGTAAATCGATACGCTCTTCCGATCTTTGTAAGACACGACGAACCTGCAATGTCGATATGCGCCATGGTTGCACGAGATAACGGCTTCACAGCAGACCGAACGAACAACGTAATTTCTCGAACAGGCGGTTTCAAAGAATAAACGTATCTTGAAACGAAATCTGTGTGTTTGTTTTCTGAACGACCCCTCTGCGAGAGCAATCCATCCACCGTCACAAGAGCCAAACATTTTGCCGTCTCCGGACGATTGCAAAGCGTCCTTACGTTGCCGTCGCTCGAGCCTCTTCAACGTTGAATATCTACACGATTACGTAACTCGGGATCGTTAAAGGGAAGAACACGGACACGCGTGAAAATAGTTGTTCGAACTTCTTCGTCGGTGGCGACATCGTAGCTCCGCGTAGTTGACATCCTTCGCAGTCCTACACGGAACAGGTGGCTCTAATTATGTCCCAATTACCTGCGCGTTTAATTCTCTCGTTCGAAGCGTTGGCGGCGGCTGTCGAAGCGCTAATTCGCGTTTATCGGCGAAAAAAAACAGGGTGAAACAATATTAATGATAGCGACGGAATGTGGACACAGGCTACAATGGGTCACTGTCTCCGTTTCACCTGCGTGCGCGCGTTCGTTTCCGATGCAAATACCTATTACCGATTGTTCTATCCATTCCGCGAGGTTCACGGGCTCGATTAAAAAAAAATGAACGCATCTCCGTTCGCTAATTATTTTTGCGCCCGAAGCGACGGTCGCGCGTAGCTCGATTTTTCCCGCCAATCGTCACCCTTCGCTTCCGCATTATTCATCGGGAACCAGTCGCCGTGATGAATAGTCGATTTAATATTAATTACCGTGTATAATGAACAGCTTCTTTTTCCATCCGTCCCAACTCCTCTCCTCCACTCGTCCCGCCCCTTGTTCCTTTTGCTCGTTAATGATATTGAATATTCATAATTGTTTGCCTCGTGCGTTTCGTACGCCGACGTTTCCTGTTTATTAAGCACCGGAGGAATTAAAGCGGCCCGATAAAATTGCGAACGCGCGAAGAGCCCGGGCACGCCGACCGGATCGCTTCGCGAGCATTATTCTAAATCGCTGCGTTCGCTTTTTTTAACAGTTCTTCTTCGCCGAATCGCGCAATGTTTCGAACAGCGGCGCCGATCGGCGAATCGTATGCAGGGAACATTCGTAGGTATTTCTCGAACTTTTACTCGAGCCGGAAGCGAACGGAGAGCGTCTATCGCTTGACTTAAAAAAAAAAACATGGAAAACAGGTGGTCTTTTTATTTAAAAAATACTGAAAATACTGAAACAGGAATTGAAACTGCCTGTAAGCACGCTCCGATTCGCAACAATAAATTTGACCCTCATACGTCGCTAAAATTCCCTTTTTGTTACCCATTTATTCTTTTTTTTTATGTTTCTCCTGTAGGATACATTTGTTTATCGTTTCCCGTAAAACAGGAAACTGATCGTTAGACCGTGGTAGATTCAACGCTAAATTAAACATAATTTGTTGGTTCAAAATCTCTCGTGCAAATTCGGAAGAATGTGTAAAGGTTAGCTATAACTGCATAAACAAGATTATTGTTTTGCACAGAAACAGCGTTATCGAGGGTAAACGTGACAATGTGCATTCTGTTAACACGATGATTGATGTGAAGCGATGTTGTTGCATTGGAATCGCCGCCTAGGTACAAAAAGGAGATATTAGCAGCGTTGTGATCGGTATTAATTAATTATGAATTATAAATTAGCTTGCACGCGGCGGCCGGTTCGTCATTGATCTCAGTGCAGACAAACTTTTCTCTCAGGTGTAGAAACGAAGACTTTTTGATTGATTTCACACAATAATTACAGTTACTCAGAGGAATATTCGGCCGTATTTTTACGGTTTTAAAGTTTTACAATAATAATTTTAAAAACGTTTACAATCTTCCTGTATATCTTTGGAAATTGGTATAACATACGGTGACCGATATATTCGACGTCGCATGCCTTTTGCGTTCAATATTTTAAAAACCGTGACTCATGCTGCTCAAATATTCACAATCGGTTGAACGAAGATTCTTCAACAGTACGTAGTTCCAAGTTCCAAGCCGTTGAGGAAATGACGAGTTCTAGTATTTTTAATGTATGATTATTGAGACTGACATCCACGAAGAATTATTCAACGAGTTCATTTCTTTGGTGTATATTATTAAAAAATAGCTAAAAATTTGGATAGACATGTTCTTGTTATTTTTATAAAGAAATGTAAAACAATTACTTTTAGCAAATCTTGTGCTAATAGACAGCGAATCTTTCTGCAAAATACGATTTTTTAAAACCAATCGTAAGAAATATGAATTAAATAAAAATATCTTCTAATAATTTTAGCTAATCGAAAAGAGTATAAAAGACTTCTTAAATTCTCCTATCGTTTTCACAGGTTTCTATTTCAGCTATTCATGTTTCTCATGAATGCATTAATGGTGATAATTTCGGTGTTTGAGTTCGTCTAATTATTTCCTAATAAAATTTTCATTACAAGTCCGAAGTAATTTATTTCTATAAACACTTTGATGTTAGATGACAAAAACTGAAAGTGGTCGTAGTACTTTGCTACGTGATATTCGATTACAGATAACGGCTAACTCAAATCCAACTAATACAGTACGTGAAGTAGTATCCGTTTAACAACACGCACGTGCAAAGAAAATAAAATTGTTAAATCCCGTTCAAAAGTGTGCTTTCGCGAAGGAGTAACTGTGTTTTCAAGTTTTAGTTATGTCTGAAGTAGATACATAAAATTTGTTTGCATAAATTAGCATAAATGAACGTTGCAACGATATACACGTATGTGACAATACCGGGTCGGTTCGTTTTCTTCAGCTTCTTCAATTTTTTTTATACAACTGGTAACCAATACTTATTTCGTTACATGGAATATTAATATATGGATCAGATATCATCGAGGAACAATAATTTCTATGTCAATCTATATTACTGTCAGAGGAAGCCCGGGAAACTAAAAATAAAGACATTAGACACTTGAGAGAACACAATAATAAAATATATAAAAAAAAATAAATATATCTGCAAAACATAAATAATAAAAATAAATACGGATTTATTTAACAGACTAATTTTAACTGCGGATCCTTATTTAACTGTATTTGCATACAAATAAAGCAAAGAATGGAACGTGAATGAGGGAATGTGAAATTTAATAACTAGACGATGTTTATGCAATTTCCAATTTCTGTAGACAAATTTTCAGAAAATGGAATGAAATAATATCCTATTTTTCATGGGAACAACCTCCCCCGATCCAAAACGAATAAAAGTCGTACTAAATTCTATCGAATTTTATATTATAGCATTTTTTGAAAATTTTCATAAGTCATGAATGCATAAATATCCGCAGTCTATTAATAACATTACCATAGGTTAATTTCGATGAGTCAAACACCGAAACAGAACCTGAAATTGGGATCATCAGAACTTGAAGTGTAAGGCAATGCAGTAGCATTAGTGGCCTTTGTATTTAATGAGTCCATTTTAATTTTTTTTTTAGAAGAAAAAATTAAGTTTCTTGCATTTTAAAAAAGTATTCAAAACTATTCACTTAAAATTCGTTCAGGACAAGGTGGCATATCGAAATCAGCAGATATCTTTACTTTTGTGTACCATAAGTTCCTAATTACTACAATTTGTGGCCATGTTTACAAGACATTATGTCTTTAAAATTATATTTTAGATCACTGACAAAAGCTTGTTTCCATAGCGTCGCCTACAAGGGTAGCTTTTAAGGGTACTTTTTCATTCTAACAAGCAACCACTAACAACGAAATTTAATTTTGTCCGTTGTCCGTGCTTTTCGTTATCGTCAATATGATTATTTTTCACTAATATGAAAATCATACAAGAAAACTACATTGATCGTCATTGAAATAAGCTTTACTGAAAACTAAAATTGGACATCTAAATACAAAATGAAGATAAGACATCGAAGATCAGCTTTGTGAGTACATTAAAATGGTATACAGACTTTACTCTATATATGTCCCAAATATCTATCCGATAAAAGTCCCAGAACTATCCCCACTGCCGCAGTAAGAGGCCGAGAAGCTTCGCCGACCGGCAGTGTATCAAAGAATAGTATCTTCTAGCCGATATATGTCCTTGGGTAGACCCGTGTTGTGGACATATGTCGAGTAAACACTGTACAATGAACTTGCAGGCTGCAATAGTATTTCTTGATGAAAACGCTTCATAATATTTGCCTTACAAAATCGGGTACTTTATATGCAAGAACCTAATAATAAAATCTCTCAACAGTTATTGTAAATTTTTTCATTGCGTTTGATGGCGTTCAGAAGAAAGTGGTCGGCCCGGCCCGTTCTTTCGCCGGAGCTCCCTTGTGCTCAAAGACTATCGGTGCACCGTCCGCGACATCCCGTTTTTTCCCTTAAACGTACCCTGTTTAGTTAAAAAGCCACGGACCTAGCACTCCGTTGGTTTCGGCACACGTGAATGGTCACACGACACCCAAACTTTGCGAGAGAAGAACCCTGAAGACTCGCCGGCCAAGGACGGCCGATCTCACTACCGACACTAAATACGTGTACTCGACCGAGTGTGCAATTAATCAACGATCCGTGGGTAATTGGCGGAGAATTGATGAGCTCGAAGCGCTGGCGTGTGTGCGCGGCCCATTCAACAAAAGTTCCGTCGTGTACCCCTTGTCCTCCGAGACGTCCGCGTCCGGTAGAAAGTTTTTCGTCGAACGTTCACGCTGGGAAGCCGACGCGACGCGACGCGACGAGCACCGGGAACAACCTATGAGCTACGACGGAGGTTCCGAAGTCGAGCACAGAAGATTGAACCTCGATGTCACCGCGTTTAATCGATATCGAGAATTTCGCCCGGACCGTGCACCGATCGAATTTCACCTCCTCGACGATGCTGAAACTCGAAAGCGCACTTTCACCATTTACTTTTACCATCTTCGTGTACTCAATCATGGAGATAATTAGCCTGAGAATTTTACGTATATCTTCGAAACAATAGGAAAATTCGAAGAATTTAACGCAAAACCTACCAAGCGCTGAAAATTACTTCTATACGTTACGGTATATGCTTCTATAAATTACGGTAGATTCTCGTTCGTAGTAGAGCTAGCACCTTTATCCGAGTATGCGAGATAGCCGGGTCGCGAGTACTCACGAAAAATCCGGGTAGAGCAAAATTACCCGGGTATCTCATGAGATAGCCCGGATATCCGATAATTCATGAGACATCCGAGTACCCGGATACACGAGTATCTTATGAGACAACCGAGACAACCGAGTACCCCGGTACCCGAGTATATCATGAGACAGCCGAGTACATGAATAGAATCGTGTAAAGTATATTGGGATATTGGATTTATTAAGTTTACCGTAGTATGCTCCTAAGAGTTTGATCCTGAGTGACAGAATTTGATATATTCTGAAAATTTGTATTTTAAGTTTAATTTAAGAGTTTTTGTAGCCACCTCCGTCTGGTCAGGATTTCATTTTTATCTTTTCGTATGCATCTGATTTTAATAAGTAAACAAGTATTTTATGTCCCCATAATAAGCACACACTATTTCATATAAACATGTTATACTTGTACAACAGATTAACGAAGAAAAAAAATCATAATTATAAAAGCGTATGCAATTATGATTTTTAATCGCAAATTGTAATTCAGAAAATATAAATTACCCACTTTTCGAAAGAAAAACATGGCAGAACGTAAAAGTTTCCTAACCGACAATTTTACCAGATCGACTCTCAATGCGATAATAGCAATCGTTATGCAAATTTCTTTTTGCTGATAAGAACAAAAGACAACATTGTAACTAACGATAAATGGAGACAGGGATACCCATTTCTTGCATAGATTTTAGATCACCCCATATTCAGATCCCTTGCCATAATTCCCATTCTACTTTTCTCTACACATCAAACTCTTAGCAATTTTGAAGAGCAAAAAGTATCTCGAACTTTTATGTAACTGAAAAATTATATAAACAATTAAAATCTGTCAATTGTTTAGAAATATGTATGTCCAATTTTTATAAGTTTAATACAAAACCTTAGTTCTCTTCCTCCGAATTACCTTAAAGTGACGATTAGCGGTAATTCCAGCTTACCTTCAGTGACGGATTTATGTTTCTGCCGCCTAGGGGCTACCTCTACACCTCAGCTCTCCTTAAAGAGCCCCCCTCCCCTTAAAGAGCTCGTCCCCCTCGCTCACTCCCTTTCACGCTTTCTCCCCGTAGGTTTATCAATAGCACAAAGCACAAAATTATTAATACTACCCTAATCTTGTTCAGCCTATTTTTCAGGTATGGAGGGAGTTAGAGACTTGCATTCTGCATTCCCCTTCCGTAGTGATTTCTTGTAATTTCATACAACGCCATTCAAACATGTTATTTTTATTTTTAAATTGGGTAACATTTTTATTTTTATTTTTTCAAAAATTTTCCGCTTCTGGATTTTTCCAGACCCCGCCCCCTCTGAACCCGCCATTGCTTACCGTTACTGTGAAAATTAAGAAAACAAGAGGATTATCAAATTATATTCACTTAGAATCCAATCAAGCACAGGAATCGTATTTTTATTATTTTATATGAATTTGTATCTTCTGTAAGCCTGTCAATTTGACCAATTTGGTATGAATAGATAGATGCTGCTTATGTTAGACCGGTGTGAAACAGTGTTGAAAATGATAAAGATCCGGAGAAAGAGGATAGAGCGCTATGAGAGAACGACAAAGAAGGTGAAACGGACAAGTTAGCCGGTCGATTACCAGATAACCAGATTAGAATAGAACGGGTAGGTGAGTAGTGGATAGATGTACCTGTGTAATTATGTTCAGACGTTTGAGTGACGCTTCTCATTTATTTCGGTCGTTAATCCCACAAGTGAGCACCCACTTTACGCGTAGTTTTCCTATTGGCTTCACGGATGCGGCCACGAACTTACGAAATTGTTGCGTACACGAGATGTCCAAATTTTTAGTGGACGGTCCTACAAACACGTCAGTGCTTTAGCGCAGCAAAGTTTTCAATCAAAGTTGAATAGAAAAGAGTCCACGCAACATTTTAACAAATTCACGCATTTTCAGTTATATCCTCTTGTAAACTGAAAGGATCACTAGAACTACTGGGCGGTTAATAATTTCTTACAACAGGAAAATTGATATTTATTTATTTAGTTATTATTGCTTTAAACCAAGTGGTTTATTTAGCAAGTACAATATTTTTACACGTAACTTATATTACATAGATGTTATATTGTTCCTAAATTCTTACGGGACATTATTTGAGAAAATTATAAATTATTTTCAAGCCTTCTATATCAAGTTTACGGAACTAATACAGACAGGAAAACAATACTTGCTGTGTGCCTACGTTTGTTCTGATCTAACGTATAAATATTGACAGGAAAGGAATAGTATTGACAACATCCATATTTATTAGTAGACTGCGGATCTTTATGCAAAATAAAAATATTGTGCGGTAATTTTAAGAGGGAGGAGCCACGTAAAAAGTTTTTTCTCCCTTTAATAAATTCAATAAATTGAGAATAATAAATTGATGTTTCTAAATTCTTTTATCTTTATTCTATTTCAAATTGTACCTATTCATTTTTATCATAAATGCATAAAATCCGCAATCTATCCATTACATTCTTTTCGAAATCGTCATTACAAATCTAACTGAATGTTATAATCCGACCACGAATATTTATCGAAAATAAAAATTGTCTCATCGACTGCAAGAAGCAGAGAACATATTAAAATTTCCTTTTTAATTAATATTCGACTAATTTCTAGTCTCTATATATCTTTTTTTAATATGTCTTTAATATGTCTGTTTTAAGTGACATCGACTCGTGCTTTTCGTAAATAAATAATATTTTCGGTTTCTCAACAATTATTTGGTTATGCATTTGTTGCAAGATACAGGGCAGCGAGTTTTTTCCTTTCTTTCTTTAACCCTCGAGCAGCTTATATCGAGTGGCTACAGGGTTACGAATGACTCAGTAGTAAAATTGTTTTAATACATTATGGGAAACCACATTTCTTTAATTATAATAGGTAGCGAATAAAACTACATCAAATTAGAATAAAAACGCACATTTATAGCGCGAACGAATAACTTCTATCGATTTTCGGAGCAGTTGCTACATGTTTCTTTTTTATTGTTACATGAGTGTTACATATAAAGTACGATAATAATCGCATTTGGTGCCCCAAAGTGGTGGGGAGACACTGTCTCTAATTTCACGTCATATCAACAAGCAGACCGGGTCGGCGGCGACCCGGCATCCGCCGTCGGACGGTTAACAATCTCAGTAGTTCGAAAGTAACAAATCGATACTCTCCGATTCCTTTAATCTGTCTCATGTTTCGAATTGGAATTACTGTTTTGTCATCGAAGCATAAAATCCGTCTAACGACAACTTACACATGTAATGATTATTATTTTTTATGCAACTATCTGTTGGTTATCGACGCGTCTAAATTCTCAATTTCACTATCGATTGGTGACATGTCTCATGTTCCGTGTATAAATAATAGAAAATTGCATGCATCTAATAATTAAATAATTCGTCCAAGGAAATATGACTACAGGGTGTCCAAAAAATGTTGTGCTTCCTTGAATGGGACAATTCCAGAGGTCATTTGAAGTAACTTTTTCCCTTGCGATAATGTTCTCCGCGGCTTTGTTAAGAAGTTATTAACAAAAAACGCGGACCAATCAGAGCGCGGCTATAGCAGAGGGATCCCGGCTCGGCGACAGCTCCTGCTGAATCGCGTTGGTATTGGTTGTGTCAGAGTCCGCCTGCTATATCTGCGCTCTGATTGGTCTACGTTTTTCGGTAATAACTCGTTAACAACTCTGGAATCACCCTTTCCAAGGAAATACAACATTTTTGGAACAACCTGTACACGCAGTTTGCTTACCTGTCCGTAACGGTAGGATTAGATAGCTTCCGTGAAACGTGTAACAGTCATATCGTTGTCAGAATTTTGAGCCGATCCTTTGGTCACGGCTCTCGTGTACCTTTCAGCTTATCCATCGTGTACAATTGGATTTATCAAGTTGAAGTCGAAACCGACACAGTGCCGTGCGCTCGTTGCGCGACGATGGTACAAGCCATTGAAACCTCACTGATCCACACGGTATTTAAATGTCATACAGTGCTGGCTGCGTCGAATGATTTCACCGAAAAAATCCACGTGTTACGTATTCGACGTATCGACGAGCAAAAGATTCCCTTTCAACTGGACGAGAAAAAATTTTAAACTCGAAATGTTTGGTGAAATATGATAAAACATGATAAAACATTTGGTTAACACGTTAACTGCCACATATCATTCCCAGAGATTCTTACAAAATCAGAGTAATTTAATTAATGAAAAGGAAACTAGAAATTTTAAATGTATTGGATTGTCCGGAAAGTTCGTGCCGATTTTTAAAGAAACCTCAAACGCAGTACATTTAAATTTCGATACACATTTATTGAATTATTATAAGTGCCATTTCGTTCCATAATCTTTCTCCATCTTTCACGCAACTTGTGTTTTTCGGCGAAGAAGTTTTAAATGTGATTTTTTTATGTCAACCAAAGCGTTGAAGTTTTAAAGTCATTATGGGAATTTTGTATTGACCTAAAGAGATGAAAATCTGTGGGTGTAATATCTGGTTAACAGGGTGAAGGGGGTAGCACATCCCAACCAAGCTCCAACAGCATTTAGAAGAAAAAAGCATCAAATGCCTATAATTTCTCTGTTTCTTTCCATATTTAAGAGCGTATAAAACTAACAAAAATTAAATTCTCCTAATCATACTTTTTCTAAAAATGCCTGAAAAATCACCTTTTTAACCTATGTACACATACCATTTGTTTTCAATCATTTTGACATATTCAGATGTATCCTAATGCCACTTACAGAAAAACGGCACAAACTTTCCGGACAACCCAATATTATAGGGGATGTTGTTTTAACCCCTTTGAATTCTAAATATCTTAATAAAAATTCGGTTTATCAGGATATGTCACAATAAAAATGAATTTCTAAACCTGGCCAAGAATCACTGTCAGTTATATGTGACTGACATGGCAGTTAGCGTGTTAAAACGGAAAAAATAATTGTCTGCTTAAATAAGTTTAAATCTTTTAAAATATGTCCCCATTAATCCTCAAGTCAGAGGTTCCCAAAGTTTTACCTAGATAGGCCAAATTGGAATTTGAAAATATTTGACGGATTACAAGAAAAAGTTTAAGACGTACGAAAAAAAGTGAAAAAGTTAAACATAAGGGAAATATTTATAACTGTTTATTAACACATTTAAAAAATATAATTCGCGGGTCGTATGTTCAGAGTTTGCGAGCCGCACTTGACCCGCGGGCCACACTTTGGAAACCCCTGCTTTAAGTGAACTATAACCCCCATTCGATTTTACACTAATAATTGGGCTGTTTTATGAAAAAATGGTGCAAGTCGAAACAATTAATCATTGGATGATGAGGAATTAAGTAATGTTCTATTAAGCACAATAATGTCGCAGGATGTTACGTTTGCTGTATGCAAATCACGCTAAAATTATATTACAATTATTTGACTTAATGACGATTAAACTCTTGGGATAGACATATATACATACAGTGTTAAACCAAACAGGCAAATATTGACTTACACCGCTTTTGCATTAAACGGCTCAATTAGTTCATGCGTAACTATTAATAATATAACTATTTAGATTAAATTTGACTATCTCACTATATGACTATCTCCTATATACTATTTCCATAGAGATGAATACTAACACTAAAAATGGCGGATTTCAGAATTTTTCTCTTACAATTCGTAAAATTATAGAAATATTCTCTGGAGAAATTTTTTAGTATACTTCTTTATTCAAGCACATGCCATTATAAACATCCTATGAAATCTGAGTAGTTTTATGGTAATTGAATCATTGCATTTTTACAGTACATTTTGAAGGTCCACTTAAGGGTTAAAAAGCTTGAAACTGCATATGAATAGTGAGTAGAAATGTTAAAGCAAGAAAAAACGATAATCCAATAAAGAAGTTTAAATCTTTTAAAAAATGTCTTAATTAAATAACCCAGAGCTATACGAATACTAGTATATTGATAACTAGGCTGTGGATCTGTATGCAAAAATAAAAAATATTTGCATTGTTTGCAAGACAGGAGCGAAATAAAAATTTCTTTCTTTTTTTAATTAGTTTATTAAGTTGAAACCAATACGCTGGTGCCCTAAAATCTTTTTAATATGTCTACTGCTTTAATTTGCGCTTACCCATTTTTCTCATAAATCCATAAAATCCGCAGTGTATTCATAATTATGTAAATTTTATTATAATATCGATCGCGGAATGCTCGATTATTATCCAATCTAAGGTTTCGAAATAAAGTTTATTCGCTTCTCCATTTGCGGTGATTACAGTTCTCCCTTTTGGGCAATCATGTTCTTGATATAGGAATGCAAGGATCCATTAAACCGGGCTGGTGAACAGGGAAACCAAAGTCGAAAGATATTTCTGCGTTGCACGGTCCCGTTGCAGCGAATAAAACGCGGCACGTATCAATGTTTCCAACTAGACGAATTTCATATTCACCGGTATTATTTGAACGATTAACGCGAATGAAACCGTTCCAGAGGCCGCTGTATTGTTGGCAACATTTTCAACCGAGGCATTTACAATTCTCTCTTTATTGCCTCTCGGCTTATCCGGATTGCGCAGGGAGCGTTTACGAATTGTGTTTCATCCTAATAATAACCATTAAGTTAACGAACTGCAACGTGGCTGTTTGAACGCAGAGAGAGAGAGAGAGAGAGAGAGAGAGAGAGAGAGAGAGAGAGAGAGAAGGGGGGTGGCGTGGAGGTGGTACACAGAGATTAACGTACCATTAATAAGATTATCCGCGTAAACAATAGATTGCCCATTTCCAGGTTTCGAGCATCCACGATCCCACGGATATAACGCAACCCGGTACGAAACGCATTTATTGAAAAACGCGATTACAAACCGGCTCGGGCTCTCGAAAAAGCGCACCTGGTTACGAACGCGGAATACATAGCCGGTGAAATGATACAGAGACAGCGCGTGACTACTCCCTGTCAGCGAAACGATGTCAGAGATTATTTTCAAAGCGAATTTTTACGAATTTCCGTATTACTTCGTGTCCATAATCTACTGGCTCTATATCAGTTTTCACGGAATATGTAAAATTAGGTTTCCCTACATGAAACATCCGATTTTAGAATGTAAATTTTATGAAGCGTTTTTATCAAGAAATATTGTGTACTTGGTGTACTGGCTAAACTTTCGAAAATCGGTTCAATCCGATTAAGCTGAAATTTGGTAAATAGCCGCATTTTATAATAAAAACACGTTTACTCAAAGGATTTTTGAGGATTCGACAAAATTTGGACTCTTACTACAGTGAATTCTGCCCCTTTTAATTGACGGAACTCCCTTTGCACTCGTCCCCCACTCGAAACCTATTATTATTATTATTGTTGTTGTTGTTGTTGTTGTTATTTTTATATACTCGGGCAGCCGGGCTGTGCCGGCTACAAGACAGCAATAGGGCATTTTTGACGGCCCACTTCTACCTCTTGTAGAGTCGGAGACCTCAAACCTAATCTAGACCTAACCAAAATTAGTCGGTAAGGTAGATAATAACATTAATATGATAAAAATTGTTTTTCAGTCGCCAAAACTCCTTTTGGGAAACATGTTTTTAATGCAAAATGAAACTATATGCAAAATTTGAGGTTGACTATATCTGATTTGACCGATTTTCGGAACTTCGGTCGGTGTACTTAGGGAAAGTTCTGTCGTTTTTGTTGTGTCGTCTTTCAAAGTTTGTAGTTAATAGATGGCGATACATATTGGAACAAACCTTGCGCCAGTTTCGAGGGTGTGTATTCTACTTATTGTATCCAGTAATTAACTTATTAGTTCGGTAAGCTGTTATTTTCTAATATCAATATGTTCTGTTTGTAATTGTGGTAGGGAATGAACGCACTATTCGTCGATGGTTGAAAACACTGAAAACTGGAGATAGCAGTTTTGTAAACAAAGAAGGGGAATGACTAAAAATTTCAATTTCTACCGGAATGCAATCAAGAAACTTGTAGTTCGTTGACAGAATATGACGATTTCAATGGTGCTTGCTTTGGCGAACAACATTTATTTAGGAAAACATTATTTCTTTAATGGTACCGTCAACATTCAGACATCTCATATGCAGTTACCTAATATAATAGAATATATTGTCAATGAAATCAGAGATTATTTTCGTGAATTTTCAAAATATTTCGTAATCTTCTATGTTAATTGGTTTCACCTAAAATATTGACACATATAAACCAATAAATTTTTAGATAAAAGTACAACTTCGATACCGAAGAAACTCGTCCGAAAATATAGTTCTCGATTCAGTTACCAGATGTAGGTTTTATTACGCTTGTATGTTTCCCACGTATAAATGGTTTCTATCGGAGTTTTCGAAATATGTTTTTGAAAGAGGTATAGCAATGAAAAGGGTGGACGGGCATACGCTTATAACGTATTCAATGTGCGCTATACCTAGCGCACTGTAGTACATGTACTACCTATGGTTGAAAAATATTTGATTGATTGCAAAATTGACAGTTTAAAAAAACCGAGCAGATGACAGATAATGCACATTTATTTTATTCGCGATTGTTGATTCATCATTTTTTGTCGTTCACTTTTACGTGAAAACTACATTTTTATAAAAGTTAAAAGAATCTAAAGCTAAAATTACACGAAAACCACGATTTATGTTGTATTTATAGAAGTTATAAAATTCACGTGTTATTATAATCCATTATAATTTATTAATTAACTGTGAAACGATTAGTACAAATTTATAACCCGCATTCGAGTTACATTATATATAGAATTACATCAAAACCTTACTTTTGCAACTTACCTGGATTTTTCGAAAAAAAGCGAGATAAACACACGTAATTATTATTGTGTCACCGGTTACATTAAACTGTGCGGAATGAACGTACAATAAACTGAAGAAAATGAATATTTTAATATGTCAACATTTTTGGACATGACCACATGCATAATGTACTGAGTATCATCTACAACATTTACGTCAACAGAATTCTAGGAACGAAAACGTAAATATTGTGGTCCGCAAACGGGACGAAATGATAGCACACGTAATGAAAAACTTGAAATATAAAACAATTAATTAATAAAAATCAAACTTTAATATTTTGTAGAACCTCCTTTACATCTAATGACTTCAATAATTCTGTTTGGTGAAGATTTATACATTTTTTAAATCCTTTTTTGGCTAATATTCTCCCACTCGTCCAGAATACATTGTTTTAAATCGTTAATATTTTCAAATTTTCTGACATTTTGGTATACGACTCTGGCAAGATGTCCGTAACAATTATCGATAATGTTGAGGTTGGGGTATCTTGCCGGCCAATCTAAAACATGAATATTCTTTGAAGAAAAGTATTTCTTTACTATTTTTGCTGTGTGAACTGCGGCATTATCTTATTGTAATATGTATTTATTTCCAGCACTTCTTACAGCATATGTGTTTAATTATCCATTTATCATTTCAATATACATTTCGCTATTCATTCGTTCTTTTATAAATTTGATTTCTGTTTTACCCGGGTGTCCAATACCGATCCAAATCATTATGCCTCCCTTTGGCGACGGCTTAAAAATTGCTGTTCCTTTCTCAAGTCGTGCTGGCAATGACCTAGTCCGTCTGGTCCATCCAAATTAAATCTTCTTTCGTCAGTAAATATGATTCTTCGCCACTTTGTTTTTACATTTATGAGCTTTTCTGCAAATTATAAGCGGAGCGTTTAAAATCCTTCTTTAACCAAGCTTTCTTTTGCAATTTCCTTCGCATCAAATTCTTGCATTTTTGTAAAACCCGACGTATATTTTTTACGTCAGTAAAGCAGTCATGCTCAAATTTGATGATGTTCTTAATATTGCACGTTTTTCACGAGCAGTTAAACTTTGTGGACGCCCAGAACTCTTCTTTTTTCCGTAATTTTCAGGACTTTTCATAAGTTTATAATTACTTTTTGGCTTCTATTTACAACTTTTGTTATTTTCGTAACTGAATATTGTTCTTCCTTTATCTTCAATATTGTATGTATTTCACACTCACTTAATCTTTTTCCACGACCCACTTCTAACACTGTACTATGTTCTTTTTATCAAATAAGCGCAAATGCACGACGTACACACGTTATCAATTAGGTTGTACAATGCATATATCCACTGCAGCATCTTATACAAAACTGAGAATTAAAAATCTGCAGCTTGTGCTATCATTTTGTCCCGTTTGTGGACCACAATATTTATATTATGTACATTATACATATTGATATGTCCAAAAATATTGACATATTAAAATATTAATTTTCTTCCGTTTATGGTATCAAACGAGAAAAAATATGTAATGTGCTATCTTTTTTCTTTATACCAGCGTACCTAGTTATGGGTGAAAGGAAGACGTGTCCGAACATTACTGTAAATGCTTTGAATCGCTTGAGATCTGTCTAAATGCATCATTGTTGAAATTTAGCTCCCAGACCTCTTCAATTCGGCTCCCAACGAGCGGAGTGGGGGGATTGACCACGAAGATGATCCTCGGTCGAAGTCGACTGATTTCCCGGTAGAACGAAAAAAATCGTCTCGAATTACGGAGAGGCGTGTTTCCAGAAGAGAATCGATGGATCGACGCGTGCACCCGTAAGAAGAGGACATTCGTCGTTAGGTGAGCTCGACGGTGGGTCGCTGGTACCGGGAACAGGGCGAGGGCATCAAAACGGCAAGTGCATTTTGCGGCGGAACGGGAACGGGGCGCCCGACATCTCGGTGTAATCAGACACCGTTGGATAGGGAGTGATGTAAATGTAATTGAAAACATCCGTCATGCTTCTGATCCGTGCCGCTCCCCACACGGTTTCTCTCTTTCTTTCGCCGCACCGCGCCGCGGTGAACGCGCCACCCCTCTGTTCCGTAATTAAAAGTCATCTACCCGTGATTTTTGCTTCTCCTGTTCGCGTTTATTCCCCCCCCCCCCTGCGTACCTTTATTTCCGCATTCGAACACGTCCTTCAGGATCGCGGTGCTATTCCCCGAACCTTTAAAGTTCCATCGTAATCCTGTCGACCACGAGTAAATGTAATTCTGATGAACTCTGTTCATGGAACCTTGTTGCTTCATTGTTGCGCACTCTTCTGTCCGCTGTTCGTAATCTTTTAGAGCAAAATGCAGGTTAATATGACAATCAAGCACAAAAAGATAGGACATCCTTCGTGTTTCCATATGTTATCGGAAGAAAAGGTGCATTTTAGTAAATCAATTATATTGTACACGTAGGGTAAGGAACCCAATTACTTTGGGGGTGCCAATTACTGTGCTTGTATTAATTATAATTATCTTTCAATCATAATGAATATTAAAGAAGGGACATATAACATATATATTAACTGATTTTAATGAAAAAAATATATTATCTCTTTTTTAATATTCTTTTTGCTTCGAGATGAATCTTTTTAAATATTGTTTAAACAAATAATTTTTCTGAAATCATTTTATAGGACTATATTCCTTGATCGAAAATACACAAATTTAAAGAAAAAATCATGGTCCTAGAACTTCTTGTTCACGAGATATTTTACAAAACAGGGTTTTCACTAACTTTGAGGACTATTTTCACACCCCCTAGATATGTGTCAAATATTTTTCAACAAACTATGTCCTGTATAAATTTCATTAAAATCGGCGTGTGACACTTGGGTAATGTCCTTTGTAAGGGTAACTTTTAAATAACTTCCATGTACACGGAGCCTCTAAAGATCTTAATCCGACATTGGTTTTAATCTTCGCATGACAAAAAATGAAAACTAAAATGAATTGACCGAGGATCTTGATGCAGAATAAAAATTTTCTGCACACCTGGTACGAAATAGAAACCAACCAGAAGGTTGTTTCTTTCTTGAATTGTAATGGATTGATAATAATATAGATTAAAAAATTTTAATTCATTTAAATTCATTTAAATGCATTCATTAATTCTTTCGATCTTTGCACTATGTTTATCACCTGCGCAACGTATAAAGTCCGCACTCTACTGATTCATGTGGTAAACAATGTATGAAGTATAATTTACTAAACTTTTAAAAATGCGGACCATTTAAATTTTTATCTAACGTCTTACTTACTAGATTCAATATAAATTGCTTCTAATTGCAATTCCAAGATGACACATTCGGTAAAAATTTGCAACATTATAAACGCACAAAAACATTAAAAAACATTCGATATGTATAAAATGAAAAGGTTTGACCAGTTTTAAAAGAACTGAATAAGTAAAGGAAGAAATTTAATATTTTTATAAAAGCATATTCAATTAATATTGTCATTTTATATAATATCATATTATACTATTGTGCAGTACAATTCTCCTCGGTCAAAGTACAATCAAATACTATTTGTTTGTCATCAATATTAACATAAATATAACAAAGTTGCTTCGGCCGTCGTAGTTGCAAAAAATCGTCGAGCTACTGAAATACATTTACCTTTGATTTTTGATAAATTTGTAATTGTTTACCCATTATAACTTTATAGCTGTGGTATACGAACCACAATATAGCTAGCCAATGTAACCGCTTTTTTTTTACCAACAAAAACAGCCCACAATGGAGTCGAATGTGTCTGGTAAACCGTGAAATTTTTCAGGAGACCGCGTAGACACACGGGATCTCGGAAAGGTGAAAGGACATGCGTTCGGAATCGTTTAGGGTAGCACTGAATTCAAAGTTCATCCCTAGACAACTAAGCTCACGATGCGTGGAAACAGCGACGCCAATTAGAATCACGAATATAATCGAGTGCTTTTCATTTAGCCACAAAAACACTTTGCCTTCTGAAGAACTAGTGTAAGTGAAATGTAAAAGCCATATTTAGTATCGAATTTATTAATTGACGCGTTTCGTGGGTCATCGGGTGTCACACAATTTAAATGTTCTCGTGATCATTTTTGCAGTAGCTATTTACGGTTAAAGCAAAATTACAGATAAGGCAGATTTATTTTATGGTTGTTGACATACGATTTTTCTTCGTTTACTTATGTGTAGACAGCAGGTTCTACGCATTTATGACAAAAATAGGTGTCATTTAACATAATAAAAACATTAGAAGATTTTAAAAATACTGTTATATTATTTTATAAAAATAACAAGAATGTGCTGCCCAAATTTTTAGCCATGTTTTTAATGACATATACCCAAAGAAATAAGTTTGTTGAATGTATATTTTGTGTCCTATTAATTGTGAATTAAAAATGTTAGAACCTGCCATTTTAACGGATCCCATAAACCTAGTGTTAAACATATTAAGAAGGAAAATAAATTTTGTACTTCACTGCAGTTCGTTGCAATTCAGGTATTTATTTTGCGTAAAAGTCCGTTGTCTACTTATGTGACGTAACTGAGCGTGTATGAAAATTTAAAAAATAAATAAATTTGTAATCGTCTGCCCACCACATGTAACTTCGCCGATGCTCCCAACCAAAGTCCTAAATATCGGACAACACGAACCACAATATAGCTTCGCCAAGTAACCGCTTTTTTTAGGAACGAAAGCAGTCTCAATAATGCAGTCGAATGTATCTGGTAAACCGTGAAACTTTTCAAGAGACCGCGGTAGACACTGAGTCCCGGAAAAGAGTGTGATAATGCGTTTCCAAGTAGCCGAAAGTAGGTGTAAATACATGCCGACGATTTTTTCCCGGGGCACCGGTGGAACATTAGGTGAAAGGAGCCGACGAAGGCGGTCCCTTTATTGCGAATATTTTCAATGGAAAGTTTTTTCTCACAATCCCCCGGCCCCGGCGGCGTATCCGTGTGCCAGTGCACACGTGAACGTCGGAGCAAAAAAAAAGAAGAAGAGGAGAAGAAAAGGGAAGAGAAGAGAGAGGAGATTCTTAAAAGGTACGCAGAGTACCGCCTCTGATGAATGCCGCAACCAGTGGCCACCATGTTTTCCCTTCAATGGTCCGCCCTGCTTCGAAACATCCCCCTTGCCCCGTCCCACCGTCCGATTTTCCAACCCCTCGCCAAACCGCGATTGAGCCCTTGTACAACGTTGGTATGCTCGCCAGAGGAATACATTTTGCGAAGCGGAGCGCACCGGTCACGGAGATAGAAAACGCAATATCGATAATAATTACACCGACGTACCGTTTGTCCAGACTAGCCAGGTGTAATCGAATCCCTTTTGTAAATAAAACATACACGCACGCACGTTACCCCGAAAAATCCCTTTCTCACTCCTTCTTCTCCTACACGTATTTCCACTACTGTGTACACTCACCGACATAATGCTATAAGACATTATTTATATGTATATACAAAACTATACAAATCTATAGTACGAAAAGGAACGATCGTTCTCTTGTGTACTTGATATTAGAACTCGCAAACCCGTTATTTAAATTCCTTACTTTAGGCGCTAAATGCTTGTTCCATTCTAACTTGTACAGCGGGAGCGACAGTAACATATAACAATATTAGTTTTGTCCTGTTAACGGTATTAAAGCAAGAAACCAATTTTCGCTTAGTTTATTTTTACTTAGCAAGACATTTTTTAATTAGGATTTTTATGCAAAATAAAAATCGTCTGAATGAATTGCAAGAGCTGTGCAGACATTGATTTATTTTCTTAATAATTTGAATAGAACAGAAATAAAATGTATCTAATTATAATTATGTATCAACACCTCGCCTCAAATTGATGTCTCACAGACGCCATGGACGTTACGGACGCCCAACTTGATTATTTTTAACTTTAATCACAAATTAACGTATGCAAGCTGCCTAATAATTTCACATTAATTTTGAAGCATTACAAGGTATTTTACCTTTCACCGATTTTGTGCGCCAGACAAAATGAAATACTTTAGAAATATAAGAAATAGTTTCTTAAACCCTACAACTTTTATACGTAACATTTTCTCGTATTGTTTGAAATAACCAAGTTATTAAAGTGGATTGAACTCGTGGAACACACTGTATATACAGTGGAACTAAATTTATCCGACCCGTATGGGGGCACGATGATACGGATAACTGGATTGTTCGAATAATAGGAGTCCGCTAACTCTCCCCTCCACTATCGTTTCTTCGTTCGTATACTAGGAGCTGATGTTCTTATAATTGGATATACTCACCTATTTGAATACAGTTCGGATAAGCGGTACATGCTGCGATCAGTCAGTTCGCATAAATAGGAGAGCTCAGCTACGAGTTCAGTAAATTGTGCATCCCGACGGTTGCCGGTCCAGATAAACGGAGTTTAAAGAGAAATGGAATTCAGATAAATTAACTCTGTCGCAGCTCGAACGTATCCTAACGTGATCGCCGATGACTGACAAACCGTTGGAGACTCTGGATAGATAACTGAAGAAAGAAACGAAAGATTATTATTAGACTGTGGATTTTATGGGATTTTAATATTAGAAAAATTTAAACCTACTATTATATTATCTTCAATCTGCTAAACACAATAAGAAAGAAAATTTTTTTACTTCAGTTCGTCATAATTCAGGTAAAAAGTGATCATTATTATTCTTCGCGAGTAGAGCGTGGTAGAAAATTCGTAAATTTCTCTTTCGAACAGCTCGGTCCATGCACAAAAGGGAAGTGCAACTTCCGAGTCGACCGCGGTGCGCTTTCTCAAAGAGTTCGGCGCTCTTTGGAAGCGGGGCGGAGGAAGAAAACGCGAGGAACCGTGTATGAAAAAAGCGGCCGATAAACGAACCACCGAGGATCGCGGCACTTTAATCTTTCTTTCAAGGCATCGGCCGCCTTTTGCGGCCGTTCAATGAAAAGAAGATGCACCGGCGAGGATGCCCCCATAGTGACGGGGGTGGGGGTACGCGGTTCCCTCGGTTCGGCTCCGTCTAAGCTCCACTGTCTACCGAGCCCGGGACTCATTATAGCAACATGCGGTAAGTATCCTGATGTTTAAGTCTCGCCGGTAGCTTTCGTGCTAGGGGTGCCTTACCGGGAGGAGAGTTGGCATTAGTTATACACGCGTATAATCGCGTACCACCGCACTATAAAAAAAAGTGGTATAGTCCAGAGGCTGGAACGATGAAACACCGTGGCGTTCGAAGGCCGGAGGGACGAGGACAGGATACAAGAGCATCCCTTATTCCGTGGCGGCTCGTTGTACGGCTCGGCGCATCCGAATGGTCTCACTCCCCTGATCCCGGGGATTCCAGGTGGTTTCTGACCCCCCGTCCGCCCTCTCGAAAATTAGGTAGCCTGGATCCAATGAACACAGCTGCGATCCGCAACAGCTTCGCAAACCGAGGATGCTACTCGTGGATATCTGGCACGCTTTTTACACGCCCTGTTCCCCGTTGTTTCGCGTCTTTATCGCGCCGATGCCGAAGCGAGCGACAACGGAACGCTGTGCCATGTGTGGTTTATACATACAGCGTGTGGCCGAGAAGCATAGCGGTTCGCGAACCGGACATGTTGGTCAAACTGGACGGCCATTTGCATTCCTGCGTGGAAACCTTCCGTCGTGCATACAGTGCGTGTTAAATCCTGTCGTCTTCTATCCACGGATTCGGGTTAATCTGTTGAAATATTTTTCATCAGTTTTTCAAAAAGAAAAAGCGAAATTGTGCATCGCTAAACTAACAGTTAATACTTTGCGCTCCGACTTGTATGTACTTGGAGGCCAGAATTCGGACCTTTCGTCTGAGAATATTTTCGTTGCACACGACCTTTCCATTTTGCCGAAGACAAAATTTTCTCAAAGACGAGAGGAATGAAATTGTTTCTTGCTTATGTAGTAATCGTTCACAGCCATTTGTAGCTAGCGCTGCCTTGCAGGGGACACTTGTGTGCTGATGGTTCAATGTAGAAACACATCTGTATTCAATTTTTGAGAGATAATTATTTAAAAAATCAGACTCGGAGATGTAGAATATAACGTTGAGTTTGGGCATTCTTTATTTTATGTTATGATACTAGATGAATCTTGGATATTCAATTGAAGCAATGAGTTTCAAAATGGTGACATTTAAAAATATAACATTACGAATGTAGAGAAACTAGAAGTTTCTTTGCGACATTGTCATGGAATCAGAAATTATAAAAAGAAACCTGGACTCCGATAGGCAATTTAGGCATTCTCTCCGTAATCAAAAAGTGTATAAAAAATTATAAGGAAGAAGTCAACGTTTTGGAACGGAGTATATTTTTATAAAAAATGAAAGAAATATTTGAACTACTCTTTAATATAATAGCTTATACGTATAAGAGTACGTATGTTGTTTGAGATTACATAAAATATTTCTGATATATTTCTCCTAAAACCACCAATGTCTAATTTATTACTTGTGCTCCATATAGTATACTACATTTGTTGTCTTACACTGAACTCATATGAACTTTAACAATCTTGAGATCCTTTTCCCATAGCCTTTTACGATAACATCATTCATATTTGGTAAATGTGCTCATATTTAAGTGAATAAAAATACGCATACATTTCTCAGACAGTGTTGCTGTGAAACCAACTTATTCAAAATAAATGATGCATACCACTATTAACTTTTAATATACATTTATTCATGAACACCATTTATCGTACTTTACATCGCATTCAAATAAAACAACAGCCTTTCATTTTGACGTAAATAAGACAGACTCCATATTAATAACAGTATCAACTATTTTTTCTATTTTGACCAAACTTGACTAGCTAAGATTTACGTGAATGTGTAGTTTAATATGCCCACGATTACTATATCAAAAATCACGAGGTACTTTCTTTAAAACTCAAATCAAAGTTGATAAAGATTGAACATTAAAAAATGGGATAAATAGTCAATATTAAGAAAAAGTTATTCAGCAGCTCGGAAGGCCTTGTAATACTAAACGTAACTTATGAAAAACAAATTAATCAGATACAATTTTTGACAAATGGGACGTGTTGAAATGAGAGCACTGAAAATTTTTGGCAAGAAATTGGAAAAGTCAATAAAAATTGTAAGTAGCATTACAATCTACGTTCCTTTGTTACAACGCATGAATTATAGATATCGCTTTTTTTACTTTCGTCCATTGCTCGACACACCATGCATCACAAAGCCCGAAGGGCCCGAAAAGCTGACAAAGTGTGATTTCAAAATTTTTCGAAAACAAAAATTTTTGTTCGCTAAGACAGTTAAGTACATGAAAAATAGTGTAGCAATGTTGTTTCTTTTCATATATTTACTCATGACTCACTAAATCCCATCAAAACTGAAGAGTTTTTGTAATAAACGTGTCACTCTTAATCATTTTTTGAAACACTCTTCATTACTTGATTTTTGTATATGGTAAGGAAATAATGCTAATATCTTTTTTACAGATATTTTTCAAGTAGGTATGTTCTTTATTTTCCAATCATTTTCACGTTCTTATTACATTGTTTTTTCGTGATCATTAACGTTTAAAAGCGACTGAAAATGTCATGAAGAATAGTATGATTCATACACTGGACGGATGATTTTTTTATACTTCCAAAACCGTCGAAGTGCGTTTTTTGGTCTCGTCACAATCAGTAGACCTATATGCAAAATAAAAGGTTAAACATTTATTTCTTATGCAAATAATTTTAAGTGTTTGACAATGATGTCTCCATATTTTCACATTTTTCCAATGTTTTTACTGTTCTAACTGTTGCGACCTCTTTGAAAAATGTGCACCTAAATTGCGTCGCAAAAATTGAGCGGTGACGAGTATACTGGTCAAACACAGAGTATGCGGAAAAAGTTATTTCAAACGACCGTATAGGAATCATCCCTTTCGAAGAAATACAACATCTCGTAATGGCTTCAGTGATGACTGTCGAAAGAAAACAATACATTTGCAAAAAATTTCGTATTATATACAGTCTTTTTATAATAGGTATACAAATATTTTTATTTGTTCCTTTTATTTTGTCTTGGCCTCCAAATATTCCAATATTTTTCCTAAAATTGCAATTTAAACAGAAAATTTTAACCACTTTTTACGCATGACGAATATACTCGTCAGAACACAAAATACTGCCATTTCTTCATGATGAGTATACTCCTCGCAATACGGGATATTGCCATTTCTTCCCGACGGGTATAGTCGTCACAACACAATATTGCCATTTCTTCACGATGAGTGTACTCGCCAAAAACAGCTTACTGGTTAAGTTTCATCTGCACATTTTTGTCGTAGATGCATAAAATCCGCTGTCTAACGATCAGTGAAGCTTTCTGTCTACGGTCCAACAGTATTTGACCGCCAAAACGTGTCAATGCTGTTTTCTAAGCGTTCCGTTTGTTGCAACGTGCTTGAGCAGCGGTCTCGCAGAGATTGAACCGGTCGCGCAAAGAAAACTGTGCTAATAAATCATTACAATGAGGAGATACACTGCGTCGCATTATAATTTCCTCGTAACATCCGTCGTACGCCAAATTGTGTAACGTATAGAAACCTGGCGGGTATCTATGAAGCTTGATTCTCGAAGAAGCTCGGATCCCGGACAAAGTACTCCAGAGAAAGAGGCTCGGCTCGAGTCTCTATTCTTGACAAATTTCGTCCATTGTAGCGTCGAGGCGGGGTATCGCGTCAGGTAAAACGTACTGTTTCTTGGTCACCAGGTAGCCGGTGTCGGTGCTCTCGATCCGTATTAACCGAGAGATAATCCGAGTAGCGACGGTAGTGGTACTACCCCCTCTCGCCCCTCGCCGTTCTCCGTTCCCCCTGGTCACACCATGGTGCGACGCGGCGCGGCGCGGCGTTCGAAGCAACAGCCAACCCCTATAAGAGGCAACGATACCGCGGCTGAAAAGCCGCTACGAATAACGTGCTTACGCGTGATCATCCGACCGCGATCCTCAATGCCCGTGACAGATCAAGCTGCGCGGCTCTGAATCGAACTTTAAGCCAGCCGCTAAAGAGCGAGGAAGAGCCCGGCGCGCTAAGTCCTCGTGGATGGACGGGCGCGCGGGCAACGGAGCGCCTCTTTCCTCCTCTCTTTTTCCACGGGGGCCGACAATACGGTGTAGATTACTTTTCAGAATGGGCGGCGTGACGTAAACGCGGCCGTTCCTACCGGCGAACAATCGGCGTGTTTACCGACACAATTTCCACGGATTAAAATCGTGAGAGCAAGCTACCCTGCGCCGCCGTCGGAGGGTTAAGATCATCCTAGTCGCCGCGTCCGTTTCCGCGTGGACGCCGCAGAGTGGTGCTAAATGGCCAAAAAGCGGCAAAAAATCTGTAAAAACGAAACTATACAATAAATTTGTTTGAAAATTTGTGGAGAGATTGCTACAGGTACAACGCTTATCTGGCAACAAAATATTTTGTAAAAAGAAAATCTCTTTTCATTTTTTATTTATGGAAGCATACAACAAATACTTTACTAGATTTTGGTCTGGAACTAATCGTTTTGGCAAGGTGTAATATTGATCTAACCTTGAGCAAAAAATCATGAGACCCTTTCGCCGCAATTTAAGTTTAAATATCAACTTTCGGAATTTCCAGGAGTGAATCCTGCGGAAGTTATGATTATTTGATGTTCGAGGTGAAATTTTTTAGGAATATTTCTAAATAATAAAGAAAAATGTAAAGTGCATTTGATTTATTAATTTTTTATGTATAAAAAAATATTTAATAACAATTCTTTTTATCTTACAAAAATTATTTTTATAGCGTTCATTGGAGCACTACTAGAAAATACATATTGCATTTCTGCGACAGTAGTCCAGTGAACGAAAACTTTGTTTGTTTAACATAAACAATTGTTATTAAATATTTTTTTATATGTAGGAATGTCACATTTTTTTATTATTTGATATGTATCCCTTAAAAATTTCACCTGAGACATGAAATAATCGTGACTTCCGCTCGATTCATTCTTGGAAATTCCGAAAGTTGATATTTAAACTTAAATTGCGGCGAAAGTATCTCGAAGTATCTCATGATTTTTTGCACAAAGGTAGATCAATATTACAACTTGCCAAAACGATTAGTTCCAGATCGAAGCTGTTCAAAAGATTTTTTGTATTCCTCCATAAATAAAAAATAAGCGTAACGCAAAGAGGCTTCAGGTTAGTCCATGTTACTTAATGCTAAACAACTTTTTTTGAAAAAATTTTTAGGCAGTTAATAGTTGAAGCCATTTGCAATAACACATATGACTTGTAAACCCCTAAGTATTCAATTATAGGCGGAGTAATTACATAACTATCGCACTGTTGCAAAGATTTTTTAAAAAATCTGACTTTGGCACATCATGCACGCACTATTAGACTATACAAAAATAATTTTTTTTATAACAATCGAAAATTTATAAAATGGATTTTTTGCCGCCTTGGCACCACTGTGCGCCGCCCGGTCCTCTCACACAACGGAAACGAGAGACGCTCGTCTACCGATCCACCGACGCCAGCAGGTGCATTGTAAGCTTTCCTTGCGCCACCGATACGTCACCAATCCTTCGGCGAACTACACTTCCACAGATCGGTGGAGGAAAGTTGCCTAATATAGGCAGGTTTTTTTTAACACTAAACCTAGCACGACCGGTCAAATTGACCTTTTCAAACTTCTGTGTACAATTTCGTAAATACAACATTATCACATAATCGCTATTTATCTTTACAACTTTTCTTAAAGTATGTATACAATATATTTTTCCGTATTTATTTCTCTTTTCATTTTCTTTTTTCCAAGAAATATATGTATCTTGTCCTACCTACCGCATCCAGTCAATTTGACCGCACGAGATAATATGGTATTTAATCTTCTAAACCTAAATAATCAGTATAAAAGAAAAGCTATTCTCAATGTGGCATGGCCAACTCAAAATAAATAAGCCGACTTATTGAAAGTTACGCACGTGCCTGGTTGATAATACTGTTTCATGGCAAATACATCCAAACAGCAATTTTGTAAATCGACGAGAGAGCATCGCAGTATTTTTTATATAACTGCAATTATATAAAAATAAAGTATCGTCACTTTATGGAAGTTGTTCATCTACTAATTCATTCAGTAACAAATTGACTATTATCCACGTTTAAAATTAACAATAACTTTGTTTAAGGTCCGGACATTTTGACCACGCACAGTAATAACAGGTATAAAATACAAGAATTATCAGTAGGTTTAATGTTAAATAGGGCAGGTCCTACAAACGCCTTCGAGACGCCTTAGATCTTCGTCAATCTTTCAGAATTTTTTGCGCGAAGACCAATGCGCGAATCCATTCGAATCTATGAGGTTACTTTGTTCACCGTTACAACAAGTAGAAAACATATTTGTAAGAATGGAATTGTGGTAACAACAGAATTATAGCAGCTTCGCAAATAGATTTTTTTTCGAGATGCAAAACTGCGCCGGTTGTGGCGTCTCTGGTAGTTATCTGAACGGAAAAATAAACATTTTTTTCAATTTAGTTGACATTTTTAAGAATGTGAATATAAGTTGCAGGAAGAAAATTGAATATATTACAAATGGCGACGCTTTGAACAGTTATGTGTGACTTTCGCAAGAAATTTTTTGCTTTATTTGTTTAAAAAGGGGACTAAAATGGTTAATTTGGTTGGACTTTTTAGGGTCATATTCTCGGGAATATTATACACTAAAGGTGCGTAAAATTTGAAGTTGATCGGTGAAATGGTTTTTGAGTTATCCCCGGTTCAATTTTTGAAAACTTGGTTTCGCGGAAAAGGTGTTTAAAGTTTTATGTCAAGAAAAATTGTAATGTATTCTGGGTCATACAATAAACATTCTGTTTCCTCGAATAATGTATTTTCTTTCAGTTCTCGGATGGTTTTTTATTTTTTATTTTTCGTTTTTAAAATTTTTTAAATCTTTCTAAATCAACGAATAGGCACAGAATATTTCATTGAAACATTTCATTGTTCTTACAACACAGATCACCAAAGATTAAATAAAATCGCAAATAGTTCAAAAAACATAGTTACTTATTTTTCGAAAAAATTATAAAGCAGAGCGGAATGTATATGTTTTGTATCCTACAATTTTACTAGATCGACTCTTAATGGGCTAATAACAACCGTTATGCAAATTTCATATTGCAGATGGGAATAAAAAAGGAGATTGGAACTAATTATCATATTTGCGGGCAGGGGCCCCTCTTCCTTGCATAGATTCTAGACCAATCCATATTCGGAACCATCCCCATATTAGGCTACTTTTCCCTACACAAAAAAACTCTTAACAAATGAAAAACAAAAAGTATCGGGAATTTTGAGAGAGAGTGCGAGAGAGAGAGAGAGAGAGAGAGAGAGAGAGAGAGAGAGTGAGTGAGTGAGAAGGAAAACAAGAGAATAACTGTAAGGAAGTCATTTCTAACAGTGAGTGTATAGCGAGTTTTGAATGATTCAGAATTCAGTTTTTTGTTGTTGATAGAGTATGATCTTCTTATTTAAACTTTGTGTTAACATGTTTGCCTCAGCTACGCGTAGAATTTCCTAGCTATAGTAATTTCTGTTAATCTGACGAGAAAATGTTTCAAACAAAAGTTTAACAGTATTCACACACGGACAAACTTCAGTACATAAAATTTTGGAAAAATTTGTTTTCAAAAACAAAACAAGGTCTTGTTTGAATACAGTAAATTGTATTCTTGATTTGATAATTTTGTAGCTGATGTTAAGACGAGTTCAACGAATGTCAGTAGGTATATGTGAAAGGGATGCCCACGATATTTGTGAAAAATTGATCGCCTTTACTGTGGGGTGCAAAACTCGGGTCAAAGTTGATTTTCACACGACCTTCACTCGTCTACCAACAAACAAACTGATAACGCCTATCGAAGCGATTAAAAAAATCACTGAAAATTAGTTTTGCTGTATATCGTAATAGTGACATAAACGATACACCAAAATCAGGTGTGACTTCCTGTACATCGATACATTATTGTGCACCTGAAGCATCGATACGTTGGAATGGAAACATGAACTCCCATCTCGGAATGATTCGTGAAGATTCAATCAATCTCGGCGGGATGCGTGTTTCACAGCAGATGTAAAAAGAAGCAGCAGGTCTCTCGAAATTCCGAAAAGTCGAGAGGAAGGGTCCGAGGGCCTGACCGGGATCCAGTCAAAGGCATATTCCATTCGATCCGTCGTTGACGGGGTAACTTCGGACAGCGAGAGCATTCGATATCGGGCCCTGATGAAGGTTTCTCGAATGTCGTGTCAGGCTTGGAGAACAGAAAGGAAGAGAGACGGAATAAAATAGAAAGGGAGATTGAACGAGGAGGCCGCATTCCTAGACGGCTTACCGGTCGGTTATCGCGGCGGCCATCGCTCGTCTTCTCGTATCCAAAGGTGGCGGATTTGTTTCTTCTTCTTATCCGACCCTTAAGCACAGGCTTTCGCGCGAGGGTGAGCGGCCCGGTGGCACAAAGGCACCCTAGGGACACGCAACAAACGGTATCATCTTCGAACGAACGGAAAGCTACCGAATTTTCGAATCGTTCGAACGTGTCGTCGTGGATTTTTTCCGGGCGCGTGCGTCCGTCTGACAGATACGAAACTGTCTCTCTCTTTCTCTCCCTCTCTTGCGCTCGCGCGCGCGCCATTGTTTGAAGAACTCGACCCACTCGATGCTTTCACTGCTGGTGGAATCATCTTTGATCCACGCTCGCCGATCCGCCGGTCCCGGGCAACGTCTTGTATTCACCGTCGTGAGAAATATTTAATAGTTCCTGATACACCGGTGTCGTCATCGTAAGGGAGCCCTTCGATCAAATTCTCCGACGGTTTCACAATCTTGGTGTATCGTCACCTTTTATCTCATTGTATATCCACCAACACATCTTGAAACAGTTCATTTCACTTTTTTCTTTTCTTAGGAACGATTTAAGCCGTTATGGGTTTACATAGCTGAACGAATACATAAAAATATACATTTAACAATATATTAGTCAAATTCGTAGATCATAATCTTTGAATAAAGAGAGATTATACATAGATGCGTGCCTTAATTATTTAGCTTGACTAGGAACAAGCCGATGTTTAATGATCATTGGTATCCTAAATTGAGTAATTACTAGGCTGCGAATTTTATGTATTTATGACAAACATGGATTGGTCAAATTCAAAAACTGTAAAGAAATTGGAAGAATTGTGTCGTATTATTATATGATTCTCAACTTATCGTTATTTATATTATTATTAAAAATCGCAATCTACTAATGACTTTATTCTCGTCTTAATCACACTTATATTGGAAGTCGTTTACAATACTAATAAGGGCAAGGGTGCCAACTGGATTGTAGTGATCAGCTCGCAATCTATTAATTTTACGATAATAAAAGGGTAAGAGACCAATTCCTGTGGGGTACCAATTACAGTGCCTATATTAGTTGTAATTATTTTTAATGTATAATGAGTATTGAAACAGAGATATTAAAGAAGTTCTAATTATTGCAACCGTAAAATTAATCGTAGGTCAAGGAGTTAAGAGGACATTAAGAATTCAGAATTTGAGAATCGTCTGTATCATTGTTTAGAAAACAACGGAGAACATTTTGAAAATTTGTTATAATTATAAAGAAACTACAAACTTTCTCGCAGTATAAAGAAAAGTATAAAGGAAATTGCTGGTCTTTTTACGTACAATGAGATACCACAATAAAAAATATGGGTTTCTATTTGAAAAAACAAAGTTGACCTTTAAATGACTTTGAAAAGGTCTTTTGTAATATCTTTCATACTTTTCGGCTGGAAAGTTTTCAAGTGAACACCCTATACATATTTCTTTGTTTTTTTTTTGTTAACTTCAGCCCAAATATCATGCACCCATGTTTTCAGGCACTGAATTATGTTTTCTTCTATGTCTTCTGCCAGTACAGCAAAAGTTTTATTTCAAATGACCCTAAAAAAAGATTGAATACAGCTAATGCGGTTTTGTTTGTATAGAATCACTACGTAGTAAAGAGTGTGTCTTTATCAATAATTTACTTAGTGTATAAACTACCAAACGTATACAGTAAATTATAAGAAGATAGTAGTAACCTCACTTTTTGAGAGAATTTGTTACTGCACCTTCGGCGACAGATACGCACCACGTGACTAATATGGTTGATTAAAGTGTGCATATAATTGCCGCAAGAAGCGCTGTTGTTGAGGTATTACATCAAAAATTCTAAAGGTACGATTTAGGTAGTGGTATGACCACCTTCCCCTACATATAATAAGAAAATATAAGATACAGATTTCAAGATTTAATAGTACTGTTGTAATATAAGATATACGTAAATATGTTATAAATCCAAACATTGTACTAGGCGTAAAATTTCAATACGATTGTAAATAAGTAAAAAAAAATTAAATATGTCACATAACGTTGCGAGAGAATTGTTTTAAGACTTACATCAGAATCAAAAGCACTCGACAGGAGAAAAACACTTGATTTTCTCAATTATGAAACCACCCCTTTGAACACACGGATCGATTTGTCGTCGATCGCAGTTTCGCGCAGCCACTTGAGTTAGGCAAACATGCGGGAGAAGAAAAGTCAATTCGCAGTTATTTATGAAGTAGCGATTACAACGAATAATAGCAAAGAATCACTGCGAGCGCTCCCCTAACTCCGATATCTCCCCCACTGCCATTATAGGGAACCGCCCAAGCACGAAGTATTATCATACAAATATAATCTCTGTACGCCCTTCTGCGAAATAATATTTGCCCTTGATCATCGTACGACCAATTATCGTAACTTGTACGATCTGTCGACCTCTGTGCACATGTGCGCACGCTTACATGAACCGTGTGTACGGTTCTTACATTCCTTTCTCTGCCTTATTGACATACTATGGAAACGCGTTACATTTGAAAGAGTCGGCGAAAGTATAATTACAGACTGATTATGTAAGATTGTGTACCTTACACATTTTTTGTGGTAAAGATATTTCTAGACTTACATCATACACACTAATCAGTAATTAATTAATTTTCGTCAGACTCGGAATTGATTTCCAAGGAGATTAAGAACGTGTTATTTCATCTTGCTAACTCTTTCGATGTTTATGTCACATATACTCGTTATGAAAATATGGTAATTTATTGTTTAAGGTCGTCCCGGAAAAATTTTACTTCTGCTATTTAAAATAAAAATTAAGATATACAAGTAATAAATTAAATTAGTTATTATTAAATATTATTAAATAAGTTAATAACGAAGGTGCAATAGCCAAGAAATAATAGCATTTTTATCTCTAAAAATAAAGTACGTTAAAAATGAATTCTTTTTTGTTTAAATCAAATTTTAAATTCTGTCAATACCACTAATGTACCTTTGAAATATGAACTTTCAAAAAAAAAAACAATTGGAACAATTTGACATTTTATTATGATTTATTTCCATTTTACAGTAAGCACACCTATTACTTTTGACGAGTATAGTCGCAATTGCTAGAAATGAAAGTAATTAAACGCACGGATAAACAACTCTTTTAAAATTAAATAAAACACTTAAGGGGTCAAAATGTTATATTTCAATTGCGAACAACGATCTCGAACAATTTATTTCGAACTGAAATATCACTGACAATTTAACTTGTGGTTATTTCTCTCTACACTCACCTGAATGAGAAACAAAAAAATATTTCCTGTTTCAATTAACCTTGGAGCGGTCGCGTGGATGAATTTTGTTCAAATTCATCGATCGAAACCAAAGTGCTCGAAACAACAAAGTGGTGTCGAATATTGACAGCTTTTTACTTCGCTCTTTTCTAGTATTTTTTCTTTGTAAAGATATTTAGAAACACGGGGGTAACGTTTGAAGTGAAAATACATGAATACCATTCATTTCATTGAAAAAAATTACAATGGATCATCATTCCAGGTAGTTGTCACTGTATTGAAAGCAAATGGTGAATTATTAAGCATACAAATTAATTCATCCTCATCACAATTAATCGATTAGCATGTATCTGTCACATTGCTCAGGGGTAGAATAAGCACGCTACTAACATTGTAGAACACAATTGAAAATAATTTTAGGACATTTTTAGGTTATGATTTCCTCGCTTTTGAAGGGAGGTGTAAAGCTTTAAAATACATTTAAAAAATGAAAGGGTATAGCCGGATAAGGAGATCAAAAGTGTTGTTAGTTTTATAACGTTGCAAAAACTACAAAGTGCTTTCCAGATTAGTTCGGACCGGATCATCTATAACAAAAATCGGGTTAACCTTGGAGGTTATATCGATCTCTGCCGGAGGACGCTAAAAAATTATCGGTTTTTGAATTTTTTCATCCTGTGTCCACACTTTGAAAAATCTGATAAAATTATATTTTTACAACTATAACGAGATGCTAAAACTTTAAAAATATAAGCTTATTATTACATAACTTCTACAAGAAATCGGCATTGTAAAACTTTTCTTATTTCTTAAAATTCGGTTCCAAAGCTAAAAATTCTAAAAAAATTCATACATGTGCATTCTAATAGCTAAAATATGCCTGATAAGAGAAATTACGGAAAAACTTGATTTTCTTCGTCACCCCATTACTACCACTCATGTCGACGTATAGGGTTGAAACTTGGCACAAAGTATTTTCTTTGGAAATGCCATCGAATGGCCTATTGCAAATTCAATTTGGTTTAGGGGCATTTTTTGGCGAGGGGTTGTTACCCCAAGAATATGGTTTCAAAATTAGAAATCTTTGTTAATCTGAATTTAACATTAGCAAGCCTCGTAACTTATATAATTTAATTGATACAATCCGAGCGGTAAGATTGTATCGTGTGGGAACGTTCAATTATTAGATTAGGATGTTTGGCAATGATTAAGGGTTGTAATTTACGCGAGTTAACAAAGAAGACAATTTATTCTGGATTCGAATAGCTTACAATTGTGATTGTTGTGTCGCGAGTGAAGGTAATAAATGTACAATTATAGAAATTTGTTACCTATGTTGCACGGTGTTGACGCACTGGCAATGCGGGGTCGGAGAGCAGTTGTTGAAGGCAAAATAGAAACGACACTAACTAACGGCTTATATAAGTTAACGTTTGATCCAAAACGGACTTTAACCCGATCTCACCAGAATTTAGCCCGATACGAGTAACGCGACGTGACTTCACGATTGGTATACCGCGACCGGACCACTTCTGAATCTCAACTGAACCGCGTCTCGACTGAACCAAAGAGAATGAAAATGAACGGGTTTATATACCCCAAAAATGAGAGAGAAATGTGTATGTATTATTGTACGATCGCGTACTCGTATTTGACGTTTCCGGCGAGTTTAAGGTTTGCAGCTGGATCTTTTGTTTAAAGGGGTAAAAACGAAGCGTTAGCCAGGATGTTTCCTATCGAGAACTATCTTGACAAAATATTCCAGAAGGGGATGTTTTGAGGATTTCCATATTAAGAAATCGTACGGTGATGCTCATGCTCTGTGCCAGTTGCGTCCAGCCGGAGTACAATCATTAAACAAAGGGGCCTGTTGGGACGCTTTTCGTTCTCAGAAGAGAGATTAGAACGTCTAAACGAAAATAAATCGTGGAGAAACGTCTCCATACGTAACATACCAGACAATCATTGTGAAGACCGTCATTTTTTGGGAAATAATTTGTGAGTTATCTATTAGGTTCGTACAAAACTAATTGCACTTTTCATCAGTTTAAACATTAGCGCTTTTTCTGATGAAAGTCATTAGCGATATTCTGGTGATGCTTCACTTGTGTACTTATCATAGGTGTACATTATCTTTTTAAAGATCATTGAAAAAGAATGAAATTTCGGAATACTTAAGCTCCTGCTATTCTGCCAATTTTCAAGATAAATTATTTCTTTTGGTAGGGGCGATAATACCAGTAATACTGATTAGGAATCATCTTGATCTTTCGTTTTAATTTACCTTAAGATTACTAGTTATCGACGCCAGCTGCGTACGATTTTTAAGCATGTATTTATTGCCACACTATACAGGGTGTCTCAAAAATGTTGTACTTCCTTGAAAGGAGTGATTTCTAAGATGATTTGAAGTAACTTTTTCTTTTGCGAAAATGTTCTCTGCTCCTTTTTTGAGGAGTTAGTACGCAAAGAGACGTACCAATCAGAGCGCGGCTACAGCAGACGGCTCCCGGCTCCGCCAATCCCGGGTGGCTATAGCCGCACTCTGATTGGTCCTTTGGTTTTACAAAGGAAAAAGTTACTCCGAATGACCTCGGGAATCACTCTTTTCAAGGAAGTAAACATTTTCGGGGCAACCCTGTATAAAAAATCGATCTGTATGACGAAAGAATAGGTGAATCGATTATAGAGAAAAGAAATGATAACATAAGACGCACCAATGCTTTAGAAAACATTCATGAAAATAGTGAAATATTGCGACGATTACGTAAGACGAGTATACCAGCGGACAAATGTCGGACAAAAATGCGGGATTGTAGGAGACCCAATAAAACGCAACTCGAAAACAGAAAGTATTCAGAAGAAGGATCGTTCGGGCACGGGCGTATAAGCAAGGATAACATAGTGGACAATTCCGCAGGTTCCTGGCCTTTGGGAAACAGTTGGCCTCTGATTGGTCATCTGTGTGTGATTGACCACGTTACACAGAACGGTGATCCAAGCAGCGATTCCCGGTTCTCCGTTTCTCTGTCCACGGTTCCGCGGGCAAACGGCCCGTGAAAATCTTCTAAATCAATTTCTGCGGCGGCATTTATCGAGTCGCGTCCCTCAATCTCGCCGGATTTAGGATGAAAACGAATGTCCTTCGACGGTACGATCGATAGCCTTCCTACGCGGATATCGAGCTCCTGCATTTGTCTCGACAGGGGGGAAACGTCGACCTAAACTCGATTCGACCTAACCCCCCCCCCCCCGGCTTAACATCGTTCCTGTAATTTTCTTGATTGCCCCGCGTTATCGCGGTCCCGTGTGCCACCCGCGAATATTTTACAAATGAAAACTCAATGGCTATAGCATTGCATTGGCCAACAATCAATGTTACACTCCATAGTGGTCTGAAAACGCGATTTTACTGGCGAAAAGTCCATTTTCGAATTTCAAGATTTTGACAAATTTTTACGCTATAAAATAACAGTACACTTTAGACCTTCAAAATCCAAAATATTATTCATTTCAGTTAATTATGTAATCGAGGGTAAAATTTTGAATATAAAATTCTGAAATTCTAAGAACTTATTATACTAGAACATGACGTAACAGGTTTAAATTAATGTATGATGATGATTCTATGCCGTATATTAATAGGCGTGCTTTTAGTATTTAATTAGTTTCTAAGCATTATTTCATCCATGTACTAATGTTAAACTTTGAGAAGGGTTTAAAAAAATGATTTAGAGTGATAAGCATCAGAGTTGTTTTATATGAAAGTTTGAACAATTGTGAAGAAGAGCATATAAATAAGTGCCAGCTCCTGCCTCTCTGTAGTTTATACGATAGTTAAGAAATAGAAGCCTGCGGTATTTTGGCGTAAGCTCTCGAATAGTGGCTTTATGAAGTACATAATGGAATTACACGTAATTAATAGACTGCGGATGTTATGCAATTTCCAATTTTCCTAGACAAATTTTAAGAAAATAGTATGAAATAAAAATCTATTTTTCATGGGAACAGCCTTTGTAGATCCAAAACAAGTAAAAATCGTACTAAATTCTAACGAATTTTATATTATAGAATTTTTTGAAAATTTTCATAAGCCATAAATGTATAAAGATCCGCAGTCTAGTAAATAAATATAATTACAATTATAAAATGAATAATATAATTATATACAATTAAATATAAGTATAATTATAAAATGAATAATACAAAATATAATATGGAAAGCATTCGTATATTTACGAATCAGTGGAATGAAGTATTAATAATTTTTTATACTATTAATCATACACACAAGGAGAGTTTGGCAACCCGAAAAATTTGGAACTTTGCACAGGTGTATTTGATGTGGTGCAAACAATAGAACAATTCTTTTCTTGCTCTCACCCCGAAAGAAGTCTTGACTTCTCCTGTAGTGGATATTAGAAAACTTTATAACATACAGGAGCAAAGTTAGATTAAAAGTGTCCCTTATGGTGTATATCCTGGATGTGAAAAATTAAAAAAGAATTTCCTCTTGAAATTTATCCTCATCTCCAATCATTTTTTGAAGTTTCATATCATAGTTAATACTAGACAGAAATTGCTAAAAAAAAGTTCTTAACAATTGGAACTAATTGAATCAAATCATTACCAAATTACATAATTCTGTACCTCTACAAAAATAAATACGTGTTCTTCTTTAACCAGTTAACTGCGGAGTTTAATTTTGAAAGTCTCTCTCGGGATACGGAATTAAAATCAAGCAATGACGAGTATTCATTTTTATTCGATAAAAAATTAACAATTCATTGTTGAAAAGGTTATCGTTATTAAAAAACTTAAAAATTGTCAAAAAATAATAAAATTCATAAAAAAGAAAAATTAAACAAAAAAATAATTTTAAGAAATTCAGTTGATTTCAGCATAGCATATAAAACAATTCGGAGAATACCAGATCCATTGGAGAAATTAATCAAGCAAGGTTGTAAAAAGTAATACTTTGTACAGAAAATGTCCAACATACCAAATAGAATAATCAAATTTTTTTTAAAGAATACATAACAGTTTTATTGGTAATATAAAGGAAACATACCACCAAAGGACATTTTTATTACATCTTATTGAAATTTCCAGTTTTCGTAGTAAAAGGGAATTTTTTATTGTACACGACGAGTATACACGTCAACCGCACCGCAATAGAGTTTTAAATTGACGTGTATACACGTCGAACACAATTAACTGGTTAAGTTATATGTATTCAATATAATGTGACCTTACTAATGTCTTTAATGAAACTATTTGCCACATCAAAACATGGATAATTTCATTCACCAACCTAGTAGCTAACTCAATTGTTTCCAAATAAGGATGTGTACACTCTAAACGCAAGTGTCTAAATATTCACCAAATGGTTCTTCTAATAGTCCAAAAGGGTTTCATTGTCACATAGGCACACGGTTACGAACCGTTTCTCGCACACGGGAGTTTACTCGTGTTCCGTTTTAGCTTCTGCCAGAGATACGTCCGAGCAAGATTTAATTAAGAATTCTTCAAACTGGACGTCGAGCAGCCTTTCGTCCTGCCGCCTGGGAGGACTGACTATATCTGGAATCAAAGTCGTTACCAAGCAAATAAAGGAGGTCTGACGACGTCGAAGACGAAGACGAAGACGACGACGACGACGACGCAGACGAAGACGATGACGATGATGGAAAAGAAGAGGACGAACCCACGAGAAGAAATGGGAAAGGGGGTAAAGGAGGACGAGAAGGAATCAGGACGAAGGTTCAGATTTCGACCCGGTAGCACGGAACAAGCAGATCGGCGCACTCGGCACCGGCAAAGCATTCCTTACGTCAGGACTTCACCGGACGCTGATCCTCCGGTAAGGAGAGAGAATCAAGAAAGGTCAGCGGGATACTTCGACGAGGGGCTACTGGTTTCTCCACCGAGTAGACCTCCCTATCCACGTCATCCGTTCCTTCGTCAAACTCGGAGCGTGCCCGTGGCCACGGATGGCGGCGTCACAGCGTGAGCCTCGCGTATCCTGCCTCTATTCTGGACGTCCGTACGAATTTCAGCGACGTTTCGTCGGCCCAAGACGAATCGTTCCGTATGTAAATTGAACGAAGGGGAGAAGGGAAAAAAGAAAACGAAAGAGAGAGAGAGAGAGAGAGAGGGAGAGAGAGGAGACAGAAAGTAAACCCACATTACCGTAGAGGCGTAAGATGGCCGAGGCCGCTTTGAAATTTAAATCATCGTCGACGGAAGATCGTGCGAACGGGAACCATTTTGCGGCCCCATCCTTCCGTCGTCTTACCTCATTAGGTACATGGAGTTTTAATTTTTAGATATTTCGGACTTATTAGATACTCTTACAATTATACAATCTAAAACAAAACACATCCATGCTTTCATACCAAATTATTACAGAGAGAGAGAGAGAGAGAGAGAGAGAGAGAGAGAGAGAGTGGAAACGGATAGTGTCATTCCGCCGACTACAATACTTTGCAACTTAATGAATACCATTCACAGCACAAAGGGCATTGCATTGTGCACTCAGCCGAATCGCTGGACTCTGTCATGACTGCAATTTTTGAGGCTTCACGGATTAAAAAATGGAATTTTAAAGAGGAAGTATTGTCGAATACGGCCATATATTTCAAATTTGTTCACACCCGAACCAGGGGTCGATTTACGGAATATTAATCTTTTTGTAACAGTCTTGCATTAAAAAATGACATTTGCGTATAAAATGATTTATTTAAAAGAAAATGTTTCTATCTTTAATAATAACCGTGATATGAATTATTTTGTGAACATAGTTTCCGTAAAAATTTGCCGAAATGGCAAACCTTGATAATCCGTATCTTTTAAACAATTTTGAAGATAAAAAAATGATGGCTCGAACGCTCTTTCAAGTGAAAACTTGAACTATAACATATTTTAATTTCAGCAAAATCCGAGACATAGTCCCAATAAAGTGATCGGCTTCACATGGAATGACCTTCACATCATATTTGTTCCTCTCCGTCATGCGGTGGCCAAAATGTTAACACGCATAGTTTCAGAAACCTTAACTTGATCTGTGAAAGTATGTTGTGAAATCTGTGTATTCCAGCACACAACAGTTTAAGTTATTTAAATAGTTGTTTTACGGGACGACGAAAAATTGTTGTTGTTTACAATTCCAGTAGACAACAAATTATACTATCAAGTTACACATAAAGTTATACGACTATAAGACGTACTATAATTATACTATATTATATTATAATATAGCTCATCACGTATTTTTACTCGTTTGATACCATAAACTGAAGAATATTAGTATTTTAATATGATCAACATTAATTATATCAATAACATTGAATATATCAACATTTTTGAACATGTCAATATGTATAATGTACGGAGTATTATCTACAACATTTGCGTCAACAGAATTGTAAGAACAAAAACGTAAATATTGTGGTCCACAAACGGTAAATATTGTGGTCCAATTCTCAGTTATGTATAAGACCCTGAAGTGGATACATGCATTGTACAACCTAATTGATAAAGTGTGTACGTCGTTTATTTGTGCTTATTTGATAAAAAGAACATATTACAGTGTTATAAATAGGTCGTGGAAAAAAATATTAAATGAATGTAAAATACATACAATATTGAAGTTAAAGCAAGAACAATTTTCAGTTACAAAAATATCAAAAGTTAACGTGCAATATTAAGAACAGCATCAAATTCGAGTATGACTACAATACAAGTCGCAGAAAGTGTTGGTGTAAACACTAACGTAAAAAATGTACGTCGGATTTTGCAAAAATGCAAGCATTTAATGCGAAGGAAATTGAAGGAGAAACCTTGGTTAACCCTTAGCACTCGAATGGCGACTGTAGGGTGCCACTAAAAATTGCTGTATCGTTATTCGAAATATTTTTTACATTACTAAATTTGTTTGTACTTAATAAATTAATAAACACTTCAGTACTGTACGAGTAAATTGCACCATTTTCGTATGTATAACATGAAAGAAAACTACAGGGTGCGGCCGAATAGCATGGACAAGTGGGCACGAGGTAATACCTTATGAGAAAATAAGAAAAAAATATAGAATAGAATTTTTTCATCCGAAGCTTTGGTTTCGAGAAAATCCAGTTTGAAAACGCAGCGAATACGCATACTATTCGATATTCATCGTCTGATGTGTATGATCATGACCAGCAATTCTACTTTCTACATATAGTAAAGCACACGAACGGATCTTTAAATTCAATTTTCTCGAAAACCAGGCGTCAAATGAAAAAAATGTTATTCCCTTGTTTAGGGTTGGATTTACATGTAGAATTACCCCCTGCCCGCTTGTACACGTTATTTGGCCGCACCCTATATATAGAAAGGAAATATTCTAGGTCGGAAGAAATGTTTCGTTTTGGAGTTAAAATAGCTTCGAGTGCAAAGGGTTAAAGAAGGAGTGTAAACGCTCTGTTTACAATTTGCAGAAAAGCTTATAAATGTGAGAGCAAAGTGGCGAAGAATCATATTTACTGACGAAAGAAGATTTAATTTGGATGGACCAGACGGCCTAGGTTATTACCAGCACGACTTGAGAAAGGAACAGCAATTTTTAAGTCGTCGCCAAATGGGAGGCCGTAGCTTAATGATTTGGACCGGTATTGGACACCCGGGTAAAACAGAAATCAAATTTATAAAAGAACGAATGAATAGCAAACTGTATATTGAAATGATAAATGAATAATTAAACACATGTGCTGTAAGAATTGCTGGAAATAAATACATATTACAACAAGATAATGCCGCAGTTCACACAGCAAAAGTAGTAAAGAAATACTTTTCTTCAAAGAATATTCATGTTTTAGATTGGCCGGCAAGATATCCCAACCTCAACATTATCGAAAATTGTTACGGACATCTTGCCAGAGTCGTATACCAAAATGGCAAAAAATTTGAAAATATTAACGATTTAAAACAATGTATTCTGGACGAGTGGGAGAATATTAACCAAAAAAAGGATTTAAAAAATGTATAAATCTTCACCAAACAGAATTATTGAAGTCATTAGATGTAAAGGAGGTTCTACAAAATATTAAGATTTGATTTTTATTAATTAATTGTTTCATATTTCAAGTTTTTCGTTAAGTGTGCTATCATTTCGTCCCGTTTGCAGACCACAATATTTACGTTTTCGTTCCTAGAAATCTGACGTAAATGTTGTGGATACCAACAATTATACCAACAATTAAATATTATACCATGAATTATAATATGAAAAATTACAAGGGGATCACGCGACGACCTCTTCCTCTAACAGGTCTACGAAGTAACAGGTGAAAGTCCAGGGGCACGTCAATAGTAGGAAAATGTTCGCGTTTCCGCGATGGTAGCACCCAGATGGCCTCTTGGAGGCAGCGTGAATCCGGCATAAAAGGTAGAGGCACGTAGAACTCAAAAGGGAACAACTTCTCTCGTGGTCGTACAGCCGCGTCCGCAGGATATGACAACAAGATCGCTCAGTCCGGTGACAGGGGTGCGTTCTGGTGCGCCGGTGTGCGTGTAACGTGCGAGACGAGCTAACCGGCGCGCCGAGGTAGACGGGGAGAAACCTGGAGAAGACGGTGCAAAAGACGCGAGGACGATCCAGTTCCGTGCGAAGGACAGAGAAAACGAACGGATGGACAGACGGACCACCCCGTATGCCAGCGATCATGTCCCGATCACGTAAACTAGCCGCCCCCTCATCCATCATGCCTTCGTCGTACATTGTCATGTGTGACCAGACCAATCTCCTTTTTCTTCCTGTTTCTTTGTCCGATACGGCGTCCTCCTTGTTTTTCGTGCCTCCGCGCCTCTTTCAGCCGCCTCCCACCCCTCCCCATCCCCTCTACGCCCACCAACCGCCTCCTTCCTCCACACCTCTTTCTTCTTCTTGTTACTATCGCGTCTTTTCCAGAGAGACCGGGGGTCGCCGCAAATTGGCAGTGAAAAATAAACAAGAGACCGGCACGACGTAAACGTACCAATCAGGGGTGGTCGAGCTCTCATGCCACATAATTAGAGTCAGTATCTCTGTTATTTTTCGCGGTGCAGTTTTTCTTCCTATGCCTCTTCCCCGTGTTCTTCCTCTTCGTTGCTTAGGGAACGTTTACGTACAAGCTGCGATAAACGATCCGAGCGCGATGGTCAATTTACCCGAAAACGTGGACAACATTCACATCTTTGATGACCGTACATTGTTCAATACTGGGTGGTGGATTTGATGCGTTCATAAAAAAAATTGTGTGCGCTGCAGTTTTAGACAGTGCAAAGAATAAAAGAATCGAAGAATCGGTATATATTTTTTTATACCTTTTAAAGTAATTAAAGATAGACAAGCTTTGATTGAAGTTCCGAAAATCGGTCAAATCGGATTGAGCTCATATTTTGCATTAAAAACATATTTCCCAATAGGATTTTTGGCGCCTCGAAATCATTTTTTATCATATTAATATCATTTTCTACCTTATCCACGAATTTTAGGCTTGAGGCGGAAACTCGTGTTCCGCCAAACAAAAACGGCAGAATTTACTGTAACGAGAGTCCAATAACATGGGAAATGATATTAGTATAATACAACAATTTTTTCGAATCGCCAAAAATCCTTTTGAGAACCATATTTTTAATGGAAAATAAACCTATTCACCAAAACTTCAGCTCAATCGGGTTTGTCCGACTGTCGAAAGTTTAGCCCAATTTTTATTTTCCATTGCAACCCGCAGTCTATTCATCACAAAATTTTATATTTCTCCTCATTCATAGAATCTTATTGCGAGGTTATTTTTTTGCTAGGATAACTAACTTACTCTTACAGGAGGCGTTTTACAATAACAAAACGAGATTTAGCCAGTTAAATTAGAATGTAATCAATTTGCTGTTTCTATTTATTCGAAGGTTCTGTGTCATACAATTGTCCAGCAATTGGAAGGCGTAGCGTCGAGCGTGTATTGTACCGTAATGGTCATTCAAGTATGATGGCTAATGATTTAATGATACATTTCGCCTAAGAAGAACAATCCATCGTCGCGATTTGTAATTGTACCACACCAGAGGCGCTTCAGTTTGCTTCCATCCCGAGGGATGGACAGTACATTCCTAATTGCTGATTGATCGTGTCTGAATAACGCAATTAATCGGACGAGAATATTCCTCTGTTAATTGCACAGATGAGCCGAAGGAAAATGGCAAAAGAATAGCAGAAACCCCGATGCGTTATTAAGAGAAATATTTCATACTAATGTAGATATTAATTCAACAAATAATTAATGTACGAAACTAATCAATTTTTATTGATATTATTTGTGAAACAATATCCTAATCGTAAAACTGTGCTACCACGATTTGCTTTTGTATAGCGGATCTTTTAACTTAATACAACGGTACATTTGCAACAATATATAATGAAATACAATATCTATCGTGAACAAATGGAAGTAACTGAAATAAAACAAAATGTTTACAATTTGTAGCAACGTTTCATGTAAAATTATTTGCTACTTTATTTGAATGGCTTAATTAACTCAATCAAAAAAATTGTTTAATTTCAATTCATGAATTCATGTTAACTGTAGTGTCCAAAAATTTGCGTGATTCGCTGTATTCTTTACCTTGAAATAAAATTTTATCTGAATAGTTCTCAACACTGCAGGATAATCGGCACACAGTGGTCTGAAACGCGAAATTTAGTAACATTTTGTCAAAAAATCAACGGTCTCACATTGACATATGTGAATGCTTATTGCTTTCTAAATATTCATCAACCTTGAAAATGAAAAAATTAATAAAATTTAATACATACTACTACTGTAACAAACGGTTAAAGTTGGAAGTTTTGAAGATAGCCTTTCTCATGGAAAAAATTGCTTTTCTTCTTTGAGATGACCTGACGATCCTTTTTAATATTTTCCTTCCAATTTTTTTTAAATGAAAGGTTTATCTTTAAGCTGTAAATTACCACTGTCGATTAAAAATTACTATTCATAATGTATTAAACATGTTATGCCAAATGCAATGTATATGCAATGAATATCTTTTGTACCATACGAGATCATACAATTTTACAAAATGGAGTATTTTCAGCATGCTTTCTTCTACACAATCATGTAAGAATTATTTCCCGTCGCGTACTATATCACAAGTTATTATTATTTGTTTTATTATTGTTCACGTGTTATTATTGTTTAAAGTCGCCCGCGTCCGTGCGGCTATGCGCATAGGTTCTCAGGTTCTTCGTCGGGACTCTTTCACGACTAAAAAACACTTTAGCCATTAAACCAAATTTTATTTAAAGAGCGATTTTTAAAAAATTTAGAGGAATAATATATTTATTAAGCTGAATGTATTTCTAAAAGGTGTTAAATTTGTAAATATATTTGAAAAATAGTAAAAAGAAAAGCTAATAAATAAACAAAAAGTAAGATACATTATGCACCATTAAAAAGGATTACTTGTTAATATTCTACGCCCCAAATATCACTGTGATACCTTTTATAGTTTAAAAGTTATACCAAAATGTCACTAAATTTTGCGTTTGAGACCAATGTGCGGCATGGAGAAATATCGAGGCTCGAGTAGCGATTCGGCAGCGGTGGAAGGCACAACGGATGAGAAACGAAGGGCAGAGAACGAATAAAAGGAGTTCCTGCGGCACGTGCGAGGGCTGCCGACCGTAAAAGAGGCGGCTTATATTATTATAACCTAGGCAGGTGGGCGGAGGCACTCTATTGGCAGCGCTAACGAGGGATCGGTAATTATTACCCACGACTTAACTCCTAGATACTCGTGCAAAGACCTTTATTGTAATCATTCAACCTGCGCCCTTTCTTCTGCCGGGGAATCTAGTTTGCGGGAATCCTATAACGTGCCCGCGGCTAACGAATTAATACGTATTATGATGGAATGCTGACGCATCCTTATGTTCAGCGAGCTGCTCCCGGAATTTTTCCGTTGAAACGAAAGTAGCCGCTACTATGGAAACATCTCGGTAACCAATCTGATTAATTACTCTGTGAAATAGAAAATTGACGGCGGAAATTGTCGTTCGTCGAATATTCCATTCCCACCGCGTGCCTCGAAATACGCGAACAATGTAACTCGGCGGAAAATTAAATTTAACATTTGTTGCCGACCCTAAAATTGAATGTTGAAACCAGAATCGTGCATACTCCGGTACTGGTAGAGAGAGAGGGTAACTTTTTCCCTCTATCCGGGGTGCCTCCCCTCATCTGGGGACACTACAGCTACCGGCAAAGCTTCGGGCAAGTGACTTACCGGAGTGGGGGTAGGCCGCAGCAGCGTCGCCAGATCAAGACTTGTTCCCCTACTCTAATTTCTCCTCCTACTGGCAGAGAGAGAGAGGATAACTTTTTCCCCTCAATTCGTGCTCCCTCCCCTCATCTGGCAACACTGATTGAGACGTGCTTATTGTGTGGCCGTCTCGAATTTCAGTTTGGGTCTACGCTGCGGTCGATTTTGGACGATGCCGTTTTCGAGAGTCTTTCTAGTATCTCTTCAATGAATTTATTGTTTTATGATTCGGGTACGACTGGAGGTATCGGCTGACTTCATTGGGAAAGCGGACCTAGCCGTACCGCTCTGAATGGTACTTGACGGCAGCGTGGATTCACACATATTCCCAAGGGGTCCTGTACCCTGTACTGTTAACGACCTAGCATACCATGACCTTCGGATGACCTTGAATGCAAAGTGTCAAAAATACCAAGTACCATTTTCAACAATGAAGGTAACCTTGACAATACTAAAAAAAATTTTTTTCAAACTTTCTTTTTATTGCAATGTATAAATATTTGTTTGTCAGATTATCACAAGTACTTGAAAAATCGTGGAGTCATGGAATCATGTAAAGTATTACATTGGACACCCTGTACATAAATTGTGGTGTACTTTGTAACTAATGTACATGACAATTAACCAATTCTACATTTCTATGTTAGTTATATACAAAGAAAAATTGGCAATTTTAGGTAATTTTCAAATGGCTCTCCTGTAAATTTCTTTTTTTTTTACTGACGTCACTTTTCTTACGAATGAACTATATCTGGGGAAATTTTGCGAGGGGGGTAAACCCTAAATTCAACAATTTCTAACTCTTGACGAATTAAAGCAATGCATTGAACAAGAATGGCAGCAATTAACAAATTTTCGTGATAAAATATAAATTCGGCTCCAGAAAATATTGAACATTACACAAAACTGATAAATTCCTTTTGTACATTTTAAACGCGTGTCCTATCATTTTGTCCCATTAATTTGACTTGAAAATTTACATTTTTCTAAATAAATTCACACGGAGCAACAACAGTTTGATTTTACCAGCTGAACCAATTAAACAAAGACAAACACAAAAAATTTATGTTATCTGCCAAATAAAAATGAACAAATTAATAGGGTGTCCTATATACAGATATACCTATATACGATGTACAGAAATATAATAGTATTGTGTCCGACTATTAATGCGAGTAACTGTACTTAAAGGCTGACCCTGTTACGCTAATTCCTAATACAATAAAAGTGTTGACCGAAGAAAGGGACGGGCGACAGTCGAATAGAATGCGGTAACCGGTAAGCTCAAATATTTACGTGCATTAGGAGCGTTATTGGCCACCCTGTTGTTATCCTCAAGGTCGCACAAGCCACCGAGCAGGCAGCCGGCCGTCGAAATATCAGATGATTTTCACGTTTTGATGGAGTTGTTGACCCTTGTAAAGGTACCTGCGTGCCGGCACGATTACACACTTTCAGCGCGTTAGTGTGAATGTGTACGTCTACCTGTCCGGTCAAGGTGGACGATCCATCATCGTGTCAACGGAGCGTTATACTAGACGAGGAATTTCGAACATTCCCCGTATCTGTGCGTCGTCGGTTGAAACATTTTTCGGCCCGGCCCAGATAAAAGAGAGAGAGAGAGAGAGAGAGAGAGACCCTTCTTCGTTTCTTCTGGCGAGAATCGTGAGCGTAAAATGAAATAAAAATGGAAATAGTAGGGGAAAACAAGAGACCGTCCGTAATTGTATCGGGAATAAGGCGAATAAAGAGACAAAAGAAAACGAAAAGCACCGTGAAAACGAGCCAGAGAATCGTTCGGTACGACGCGACGCCCGAAAGCAGCGAGTAAATGGCACGCAGGAGAAGGTATCCTTCCGTTTTCGGTTTCCGCTCAACCCAAACGGATAATCGCTTGTTTGCTACCTCCTTAAGGCCGTCGGATCTTCCTCTGTTCACCAGCGAACGACGAGTATCCGTCGAATTAACGTAAATCCTTTTTAAATAATAAGTCCTTCGTTAAGTGTAATGAATCCCTCGGGAATAAGCAGCCCGGGGTCCCATTGTGCGGTTAGAGTTGTCCGGGTAAACGATGCTAGTGGGACAGCCGGAAGAAGAGGCCTGGGGCCCGGGACCCGGAAAATGGGCCAGAACTTCACCGACAGTCGGTGCGCCACCGTGCTTAGCCTCATTATTAGCTGGGACTTGGATATTTGGATACCCTTAATCCCTTTTCCACGATTCCAAGTCCAATATACCTGATGGAGGGGTGACAAATAATATTAAGTTGCTCGAAACTGACAACCGCCAGCACCCACTCGGTTCTCTGGACCTGCTATCTGATTTCGAAGGACGCACCGCGAAAGATGATCCGCCGCTGACAAAAGGCGTCGAAGGATCGACCTAACCATCGGTCGGAGAGTTTCCACCGAGAGAGAGGTAAGCCGAAAGGTGCTTTTCTCGTACAGATCCACGGCAGGACGAAGGGAGACGGCGGAAGGGCTGGTTTGCGCTCTAGCTGGTCTTGTAACGGTGCGCGACAAAAAGATGCTTCGATGGCCCGCACAAAGGACGCAAACAATTTGCCCGGATATCTGTGATCGCCGGAAACTCCTTTGTTAGTTGTGCAAAATTTCACCGAGATGCTAGCCGGTTACCGCGAGCTGTTTTCTATTAGGTGCAATGGCGGCTCGTAGCTGATATTAGTGGGGGTGCTGCTCCAGAAAATTTCAGCTTCGTACAGTGACTCCCAAAAATCGCATAACTCTGTCAACATTGGACTAAACTACTTCAAGTTTTTTGAGATGTTAGAACAATTGGATCGTTACATAACGTGAGAAAAATGTTTGATTAAAATTCCAAATGGTCGAAATTACAGAGAAAGTACTAAAAGTTGTATTTTGCGACTTTTTGTAAAAAGTACGTTTTGTACGTCTGTATCAATTATACATATTTTGAATATTTTATCTAAATCGGTTAACGTTGCAATGAGCTACAAACGTTTAATGATGAAAACTTAAGGGTGAAAGTCGCAGAATTTTGGCCTTGTCAGGGAATTTCACCCTTATGTGATCATTTTGGAACATCTGTAGCTCATTGCAACGTTGACCGATTTTGATAAAATTCGCAGAACACAATTCATACGGATCTACAAATCTTAGATCATTTGTGCACTCATTTTTGTGCCCTGTACGCTGCACGGAGCATTTCCAGGATGCCATTTTCAAGTCGCCATTGCAGCATTGATATTAACGATTAAAATTTATAAAAAATATTTTGTTTACATCATAACGTTAATAAATAATACCTCAAAATTTAAATCAATCTACGCATTACATTAAAAAAAATCTTGAAAAACAAGTAGTTTACACAAGATTCATCCCTTAACGTTCTGCTCCTCTCATAAGCGCTGTTAGCTCTGCTTGTACCCTTTTATACTATATACGCTTACAGTATTATTATTCCTTACTGAATTGTCGGTTTCACGCACTATTTTCAGGGACAAGCTGACTAAAATGATGGTTTCATTTCATTTCTTAAACTACGTCCACATTGAAGCAACTTTTAGTACAGTGTTGGCAAACCTGTGACCCCGGGGTCAGACACTGACCCACAAAGGTTTTTTAACACTAAACCTATCGAGCCCTAAAAGTAACTGATACGTGTTGTCTTAAAAAAGTGACGAGATTGAGTTTATTTGGATTTTGTGAAGTTCGTATTATAATACATACTCTACTAAATATATTTATTTAATCATTTCCCACGAAAGCGTCATTATAATTTCATAGTTCCAGCGGTAATTCTACGTAAAAGAAACAAGGAAAAATACATACGGTATACAATTTTTCTTTCATCCATGGCTTCTTCTTCTGACTTGGAGACTCATTAAACAAACATTAATATTATATGTAAGTAAAATGAAATATATTATCTAATTACGAACAAGGACGAGGAAATTCTTACAAGTTCTGGGCTATACATAATTTGGACAATAATTAGTAATTAAATTAATTTAAAGGTTTGAATTATGTAACTCAGTTACGAAATAGTTGAATTACTATATAATTGAAATACAATGTAATTCAATTGTGCAATTGAATTACAACGTAACTGAATTAGCACAACTCTGCCTTGTTCTAAGAGTAAATATCGAAAAAAATTGAAGTAAATCTATCTATAGGGTGGAAAACGTATTATCTTTAAGTTTCTAAAGCCCTGCTCTCGAAAGTGGTGCGTAAACACCACAATGTGCCGTGAAAGACAAAGCGCCGTAAAAAATGTGTTATACAAAATAAAATATGTGTATAAGTGAGCTGTACTCCGAAATTGCCCGATATTTACTTTCAGAACAAGGTTAGGTTCGCACTTAGTGCGACCGACCTGACGTCTATAACGAAGCAGAACGAAGCCAAGGTTTGGCTTAAATTTTGCTTGGAATTTTGGCTGGAGATTTTGCACTCAAATATCTAGCCTAATGCGGAAACATATGGACAGGAATTTGGAGACAAATTTTAGTGCCATATTCAAAACAAATTCTTTGCTGGTTGATTACAAAAAGACCGAGTATTCAATTTTCAACTGCAATCAAGCTAATTCGTTAACTTCCACGAGAATCGGCGGGCGCCTTGAACAAAATCCGAGATCAGATATACAGAAAAAGACAAGGTGACAGGCACGCGATATCTCCGCAAAAAGACAATCAATGGCCGTTTCGCGTCTACTTTTAGCATGGTCTCCTTCCACCGGTTGCTCGCAGTGTCCCGAGCGTCCGCGCCGGCATGCACGCAGGATGTGTCGTCCTGCGAGCAGGTATACGTGAGACGGAGGAAGGTATCAAAAGAGAAAAGGGGTTGAAGAAGAGGAGAACGATAGAGACGAGCAAAAAGATGGAAAGTCGCGCGCGCGCGCGCACGGGGGGTAAGGGCGCAGAGAGAAAGTCCATGGCCGCGACCGCGATACGGCGAGCAGAGTCGGTTTGATGATCGAGTAGGGGGATCCACGGAGAGGGAGATACAGGGTGGACCGAGAAGGAGCGGCTCGGCTCGTTGAGGCGAGTTTTAAGGCGGTGGCGGTCTTTGAAAGATGCCGGACGCTTTGATGTTCGCCACACGTCATCTCGCGCGTTACCTTGCCCGTGGCTCTTCAACCACCCAAACCGGCGAATAGCGACGCACCCTCTCCGGCGCGCGTGTTGTGCGTGTATGCGTAGGTACGTCGTTCGTCGAAAGATCGCAGCCCCGTGGAGTGGAGTCACGAGCAAGAGGGTGGAACCGCGCTCAACCCCCGTTCGCTACCCACGTTACATTCGACTGTTCGCCCAAACGCTGCGCGTGTTCCCCTCGATCGAGCCCGCTCCCCATGTTTCCACCCCCGTCGCTCTTTTTTTTTTCTTTATCGGTCTTAAACCTCCCGCCGCCTGATACAGTTTGCAAACAGCTCAAAAATGCCACTGGATTATTCCCCGCCGGCGCGGCGCGGTGTGCTGCACACGAGTTGCTAAGCGGCAGCCAGCGACGCGCGCTTCGAGTGCGAAAACTGCCGGGTTTCGGGGTGTAAAATCATTTCGGGGCGGACGCCCGCGTTGCCCGACTGAGACTCGTGCCAGAAGAAACACGACGATCGAAATAATTAGGGGAGATCCTCTGTGAAGTCATCCAGATATGAATTTTGACACAAGTTGAATTACCAGCTTTTGGTGTAACATATTTTTGTAATTCGTACAAAGAATACCAAGTATTCTTTATTACGTAAAAGTAACGAAAACTAAGATATGACGCAAATTAACGTTACATTCAAAATCTGTCATTTGTCAGAGATCAGTAGAGATCAGAAGAGATCAGTAAAGGACAATTTTGTTTTCAAACGGTACGTGCTAGTACAACTGGAAAACATCAACGATTTGCGTCAAAGAATTTTACACAATAATATGCCTCGCTGTACTACTCTTTAAATATCTCCGAAACCCGTACGCGGATAAGAAAAGTATCTTACGAAAATTGCTGGTCTTTTTACGTACAATAAGATTCCATAATAAAAAATATAGGTTTCCATTTGAAAAAACAAAGTTCACCTTCAAATGACCTTGAATACGCCACACAAATAAAAAACTGATACTACCCCCATCTTTCCCCCTCGAAATCCTTGGACACGTATTTTATACTATTTTAATATCTTTCATAGTTTTCGAGATATTCGGCTGGAAAATTTTCAAATGAAAACCCTTTATATAATTTCCTAGTAAACTAATCCTTCTACCATTTCCAAGAAACTCAAGTCATTTGGTCCAATTTTGAACAAGTTATTAGTTTTTTTAACGGCGACCACTTAAATTTGTCCCCGACTGTATACAGTGGTTACTCTATATATGTCGCAAATACCTTGTTGATAAAAGTCCGAGAACTATAGGCCAGAACTATGGGCCACTAGAGCCTCGCTGTCCTATTCTACGCTCGGCGTGGATCAAAGTACCTTCAGGCCGGTATATGTCTCTGGCTAGACCTGCGTTTTGGACATATATCGAGTAAACCCTGTATTAGTAAAAATATTATTTAACACTAAGGAGTAATCAAAGAGACCACAATAAGAGTACAACTATTTGAAATTAAATGTTATTGTATAGTATAATACATTACGGAAGAAAAACGATATTATGGAATAGTTAAGTAATCAAATAGTTACAAAACGGACATTCTATATAAAAATAGTTATTAGAATCGAATTCTGCGATCTAAGAAAACCTGTAAAACCGAATTTTTCCCGTGTCTTGTCGATTTTAAACCGCTATCCATCGTTTTAACGGGTCTCGTAGTTTTAGTGTTAAATTGACCTTATTCTTTATTTATCAAAGACTGCCCAGTCACTTGCGAAATTTCCAGTTGCGGAGTCACCTTTCCCATTCCAGTATGCTTTTCTCTTACGCCGTGATTTGTGCGACCAGTGGTCCTGACATCGTCATCCTCCCAAGACCTGCACGTTCACCGGCCGGTCATCCGTTATGGTTACCGGTCGAGTCAGTGAAATCTTTGTCCAGGACGATCCGAATGCCGATGAGACGAACATTAATGAGTATTGATGTCCTCCTCGCGATCGATCGGCCATCGCGATATCCCTTAGCGGAACTTGCATCACGCGGAAATCACGTTCGGCCGGTCCGGTGATCGGACCACTGGTACAGTTATCACGTCGTGAGACGTCGCGTCGGGATGCTTTGAACACGAGGATCCGGAGATTAATGCGTTTCCAAGGCGTATCGAACGTGAAATGTCCATTATTTTTAACAGAATTAATTCAACGGGTTTCATTACTCTATTTAAAGCGAATTGCGGAATCCGCTCAGCGAAATAACACGAAATCAAATTACGACAGCTGGAAGTTGTTTTCGATTCTTTTTATCGAACCTGAAATCGCAATGTTACCTCAAGTCATCTGAATAATAAGTTTTGAATCATCTAATCACGAATGAGTTTTCAATCCTTTTTAC